>OZ024830.1:60519549-60712049 GCA_964016985.1 Anodontia alba | reverse complement strand
ACAACATAGTTTATGTTAATGTCATTTTATTGTAAATACAGGGAGGGAGCATATTCTTTCCTTTAAGAGCAGCCCCTATGGTGAAGAAACAACATAGTTTATGTTAATGTCATTTTATTGTAAATACATGGAGGGGGCAAATTCTTTCCTTTAAGAGCAGCCCCTGTGTTAAAGAAACAACATAGTTTATTTTAACGTCATTTTATTGTAAATACAGGGAGGGAGCATATTCTTTCCTTTAAGAACAGCCCCTATGGTGAAGAAACAACATAGTTTATGTTAATGTCATTTTATTGTAAATACAGGGAGGGAGCATATTCTTTCCTTTAAGAGCAGCCCCTATGGTGAAGAAACAACATAGTTTATGTTAATGTCATTTTATTGTAAATACAGGGAGGGGGCAAATTCTTTCCTTTAAGAGCAGCCCCTGTGTTAAAGAAACAACATAGTTTATGTTAATGTCATTTTATTGTAAATACAGGGAGGGAGCATATTCTTTCCTTTAAGAGCAGCCCCTATTGTGAAGAAACAACATAGTTTATGTTAATGTCATTTTATTGTAAATACAGGGAGGGGGCAAATTCTTTCCTTTAAGAGCAGCCCCTGTGTTAAAGAAACAACATAGTTTATGTTAACGTCATTTTATTGTAAATACAGGGAGTGAGCATATTCTTTCCTTTAAGAACAGCCCCTATGGTGAAGGGAAAAAACACTTTATGTTAATGTCATTTTATTGAAACTACAGAGGGAGCATATTCTTTTCTTTAAAAGCAGCCCCAATGGTAAAGAGACAAAATAGTTTATGTTGATGTCTTATTATTGCAAATACAGGGAGGGAGCAAATTGTTTCCTTTTAGAACAGCCCCTATGGTAAAGAGACAAAATAATTTATGTTAATGTCATTTTATTGTAAATACGGAGAGGGAGCATATTCTTTCCTTTAAGAGCAGCCCCAATGGTAAAGAAATAACTTAGTTTATGTTAACGTCATTTTATTGTAAAATCAGGGAGGGAGCATACTCTTTCCTTTAAAGAGCAGACCCAATGGTAAAGAAACAACATAAATTAAGTTAATGTCATTTTATTGTAAATACAGGGAGAGAGCCTATTCTTTCCTTTAAGAGCAGCCCCTATAGTAAAGAGACAAAATAGCTTATGTTAATGTCATTTTATTGTAAATACAGGGAGGGAGGGAGTATATTCTTTCTTTTAAGAGCAGCCCCTATGGTGAAGAAACAATACAGTTTATGTTAATGTCATTTTATTGTAAATACAGGGAGGGAGCATATTCTTTCCTTTAAAAGCAGCCCCTATGGTGAAGAGACAAAATAGCTTATGTTAATGTCATTTTATTGTAAATACAGGGAGGGAGGGAGTATATTCTTTCTTTTAAGAGCAGCCCCTATAGTGAAGAAACAATAGAGTTTATGTTAATGTCATTTTATTGTAAATACAGGGAGGGAGCATATTCTTTCCTTTCAGAGCAGACCCTATGGTGAAGAAACAACATAGTTTTTGTTCATGTCATTTTATTGTAAATACAGGGAGTTAGAATATTGTTTCTATTAAGAGCAGCCCCAATAGTAAAGAGACAAAATAGTTTATGTTAATGTCATTTTATTGTAATACAGGGAGGGAGCATATTCTTTCCTTTAAGAGCAGCCCCAATGGTAAAGGGACAAAATAGTTTATGTTAATGTCATTTTATTGTAAATACAGGGAAAATATTCTTTCCTTTAAGAGCAGCCCCTATGGTAAAGAGACAACATAGTTTATGTTAATGTCATTTTATTGTAAATACAGGGAGTGAGCATATTCTTTCCTTTAATGAGCAGCCCCTATGGTAAAGAGACAAAAGGGTACATGTTAATGTCATTTTATTGTAAATACAGGGAGGGAGCATATTCATTCCTTTAAGAACAGCCCCAATGGTAAAGAAACAACATAGTTTATGTTAACGTCATTTTATTTTAAATATAGGGAGGGGGCATATTCTTTCCTTTAAGAGTAGCCCCTATGTTAAAGAAACAACATAGTTTATGTTAATGTCATTTTATTGTAAATATGGGGAGGGAGCGTATTCTTTCCTTTGAGAGCAGCCCCAATGGTAAAAGGACAAAATAGCTTATGTTAATGTAATTTTATTGTAAATACAGGGAGGGAGCAAATTCTTTCCTTTAAGAGCAGCCCCTATGGTAAAGAGACAAGATAGTTTATGTTAATGTTATTTTATTGTAAATACAGGGAGGGATCATATTCTTTCTTTTAAGAGGAACCCCTATGGTAAAGAAACAACATAGCTTATATTAATGTCATTTTATTGTAAATACAGGAAGGGATCATATTCTTTCTTTTAAGAGCAACCCCTATGGTAAAGAGACACCATAGTTTATGTTAATGTCATTTTATTGTAAATACAGGGAGTGAGCATATTCTTTCCTTTAATGAGCAGCCCCTATGGTAAAGAGACAAAAGGGTACATGTTAATGTCATTTTATTGTAAATTTTATTGTAAATACAGGGAGGGAGCATATTCATTCCTTTAAGAGCAGCCCCAATGGTAAAGAAACAACATAGTTTATGTTAACGTCATTTTATTTTAAATATAGGGAGGAGCATATTCTTTCCCTTAAGAGCAGCCCCTAAGTTAAAGAAACAACATAGTTTATGTTAATGTCATTTTATTGTATATATAGGGAGGGAGCGTATTCTTTCCTTTGAGAGCAGCCCCTATGGTAAAGAGACAAGATAGTTTATGTTAATGTCATTTTATTGTAAATACAGGGAGGGATCATATTCTTTTTTTAAGAGCAACCCCTAAGGTAAAGAAACAACATAGTTTATGTTAATGTCATTTTATTGTAAAATAAAATATGTTTCTAATTTTATCACAAGGAATAGGGGTAAGATTGAAAGATAAGAAACAGATCAGAAGGAGCTGGTAGAGACAAAGCCAAGAACTGCATTGGGCTTAGCTTCGCAAACTCGCCAAAAGACAGTTAACTCTTTCACTGCCACAGGCGATAATAATAGGCTTTTGCAAACAAGATAGATCCAGATGAGACGGCTCAATGAGCCGTCTCATTTGAATCTATGCTGTTTGACATTTAGTTTTTCAACTTTACATATAAACGTTTTTCAAAACGATAGTTTGTTAAAATAGAAAAAAGCAGACGACAAATGTCGTCTTAAATTTTAAAGACAAATCAAAAGCGGAGAGATTGGTTTAAACAATAGTTTATTAAATATATTGAGTACAACACAAACATACAAAAATGACATAGAGGATCAGATAACAAGCTAATTAAAGCTTATGTGAAATCTTCTCCGAACACAAATATTATACAGAACAAACGAGTGTAGAACATAAAGGCTACTATCGTTGAATTTAGCAAATTGCATACAGAAATTTTAACAAAGACACATGAGAGAGAGAGAGAGAGAGAGAGAGAGAGAGAGCGAGAGCGAGAGAGACAGAGAGAAAAAAATGGATTCCCAAAGTTTCCCAGATGCTATCCCGACACGACGCCACTGTCCCGACTTATAAGTAATGTTAGTTGACAACACAATGACAGTTATAGACCGCGCCGGTCTCTTATTATAGCTTAGGATTTTTACAAATGGTAGATTATTCGATTGGCTCAGTGACAAACTTTTTTTATATTTGCCGGGATCGTCCGTTTGTGACGTTCCTGGCAAATAAAAAAAGAAAAAAAAACAACAAAAAACTTATAACAAATTGTGTCATAAACAAAGTAATGTCTACTGTACTTTCAAATCAGTCTAGAAATTTGATGAAGCTTAAAAAAGCAAACATTAAAGATCACATTGTTTCTTTTATACATGTTACATTGAAAATTTATTGAACTTTAATATACCCTTGTCCCATATCTCTGTATAAACATGAGCAAACTCTGCGCCAGTACTTAGATGTTTACGTCTAAATATTTTGTCTTGTATTCCTTTAATTCACATCAAACCTTTTCGTTAAAATAATGTATTTGTGCACAGCATCAAATATCGTTTCGTTTTCTTCTGTCGATAAACTTGCATCACCAAATAAGTACGTCTTCAATGGTAGGTGAAGGAACTCTGATAAGATACGTATTCGTATTGAGTTGGGGTTTGGACATTCAAAAAAGAAGTGTTTGGTAGTCTCGGATTTACCACAAGAACATAAAGGGGAGTCAATAAGATTTTTTGCGATACAAGTGATCCTTTAAAGAACTGCATTCTAGTCGCAATCGCGTATGAAAAATTTGAGCTTTCCTACTTCCAAAGTGGAACCAAGTAGGTGGTTTGTTGATGTGCTCAGCTAGTTTACATTTAAACTGTGTGACTGAAGTACTGTTCCTTATTTCAATGGGAAGATTATTCCAAGCCCTTATTACCGATGGAAGAAAAGAGTTAAAATATAATGTCGAATTAGCATGAACAGACAGTAGATTATTTGAATTACTGAGTGAATATTGCGGAGAGATTACGGTCGATGAAAATACTCGTATTTATGGTATTCACAGCACAAAGGTAAATATCCTCTACGTGTTTGCTTTTATTGCGGTGGATAGGTAGACTCTATGACTGTGCCGACTTAAACCTTTCCTAAGGTTGATACTAGATGTTATGTCTTTGTTCTGGCCTTCCGTAGTTAAATCAGTGGTTTTCTGTTGCTCGGGCTGCCAGTGTCTAAGGTGTTTGCCACGAGCCTTCACCCTTGTTTCATCACATGTGATTTACTCGTACATGTTTGTTTGCTATGTTTCAGTGATTGAGTTATTGATACTCTGTGCGATCCGATCACTTGTATTGTACAGTAAAACTCCGCTATTAAGAACACTCCAAAATAAGACCACTTCGCTATTAAGATCACTCCAAAATAAGACCACTCCGCTACTAAGATCACTCCAAAATAAGACCATTCCGCTATTAAGATCACTCCAAAATAAGACCACTTCGCTATTAACCACTCCAAAATACGACAACTCCGCTATTAAGACCAGACGAAAATAAGACTACTCCACTATTAAGACCACTAGAAATTAAGACCACTCCGCTATTAAGACCACTCCACTATTAAGACCACTCCAAAATAAGACCACTCCGCTATTAAGACCAGCTTTAGCCAGTCTCAAATGTTTATTTCCTTGTTATTGTACATACTTCCAGATAGGAAGAGGTATCTGCATAATATTTGTCTTATTTTTCTATGAAAACATATGTTGTAGGTACTCATTAGAAGCGCCTCGCCGAGGCGCTTCTAATGAGTACATACAACATATGTTTTTGTGCAGAAATAATGAAATATCAGTACTTTTATGTTGATAAAAACATCTTATCTGGAACTATGTTATACATTCAATTATAAGACCGCCCCGCTTATAAAACCACTTTTAGGCAGTACCAAAGGTGGTCTTGATAGCGGAATTTTACTGTAATTTTACATTTTACCCTTAAAACGCCAGAAAAATCTGCATCTGAAAATGTCGTCTGTTTATGTCTGCTGAATAGTCTTGCAAACTTTTCAAACCTATTTTTTGCATGCAGGCAAACACTGTGGACCCTGATCAGACTGCTCCTAGAGGAGCAGTCCGATCTGGGCCCGATCAGACTGCTCCTAGAGGAGCAGTCCGATCTGGGCCCACACTGTTTGCAAAAATGACTTTTAAAATCACAAGCAGATGGTAAAGCAGCCGACAATTGTTGTGATTGGCAGTTTAAGGGTTAAACCTAAGGGATCTAGAAAGATTTGGCGCCAGTAAACTAGTTTTAAACCTACATACTCGTAGTTTTCCAAGCAGGCAAAGGGTGTTGAATCAAAGTTGATTCAACGACGTTGTTTCACGCTGTCTGCTTGCTGGGTTTGTCTACTGATCGTTCTTTTGTTGATCGTTGTTTGTTGGGGCTTTGTGGCCGCTAACTGCATGTTACGCCCTGGCCCCGAGGTTATAAAACATTTCCCGTGCTCAACTCAGCTGAGCGTGAAATTTTCTCTGCTAATAAATGTGAAAATATCAACTGTTGAATAGTTTGATGTCACTACAGCTGGTGTTAAGTACCGTACGGCAGCCGTTAAACGTCTCCACTTACTTCACAATAGTGCAGACTACGTTTTAACCCTTTTAAAAACGCCAACAAAATCTGCATCTGAAAGTGTCGTCTGTTTATGTCGTCCGCTGAATATTTTTGTAAACTTTTCAAATCTATTTTGCATACAGGCAAACAGTGTGAACCCAGATCAGACTGCTCCTAAAGGAGTCAAATTACATATTCATTTGTTAAATGTAGTTGTTCAATTTATTGTTTTCCTCACTCCCTCAACTTTGATATGTCGAGGTACGGATATCTCGAAGTGTTTAAGTGAGTCCCTTGGAATTTGAGATAACGAGAGTCGACTGTATTTATTTTACAGTATCCTATGATTCTGCTAGCGAGCAACGAAAGTCCTGATCAGGATGTCTGAATGCGTACACTGATCCGGGCCTCCGTTGTCTGCATATGCGATGGCGACCTCTTTCTCACGATACCCATTATCTTATTTTGCAGTCGTGTCATCATCTTGTCTGGCGAACAGGTCAGTTAACCCTTAATGCGCCAATCAGAACTGCAACATACGACATTTTGAATGATGTTTTTTTTTTTATTTTTTTATTTTTCAAAGAAAATAAGTCTTGGTATCTTATGCTTGGCAGACGATTCACATAAAATATCAAGACTGATTTTCTATGGAAAAAAAAATATTTAAAAACAAATCGTCTGCTGATGTTGTGATTACAGCGTTTTAACCCTTAAAACGCCAAGAAAATCTGCATCTGAAAATGTCGTCTGTTTATGTCGTCTGCTGAATATTTTTGCAAACTTTTCAAACCTATTTTTGCATACAGGTGAACAGTGTGGACCCTGATCAGACTGCTCCTAAAGGAGCAGTCTCATCTGGGTCCACACTGTTTGCAAAAATGACTTTTAAAATCACAAGCAGAAGACAAAGCAGACGACAATAGTTGTGATTGGCAGTTTAAGGGTTAAAAATTAACGTAGAGATAAGCTTACCGTGGACTTATTTAACCCAAGCTACGAGGGCAACTCAATAAATGCAGTCTACTTTATTTTCTTTCGGAATTCTCTGTTTTTTCTGTGTAATAACCCTCAAGCATGATACATTTGGACCAATTCTCATCTGAGAATTAAAGAACTCGGACCACTTTGCATGAAACCACTCCTTGACGGCTACCATGATTTCTTCACCGTACCGGAAATGGCGCCCACGCATATTTTTAAGTTCGGAAAGAAAGTAATCACTAGTTTGCTAAATCAGGCAAACAGGCAGAATATGTGGCATTATTATTTCGTACTACTTTTCCCTTTGTAACATCCCTTCAAACCTTGTAATTGTAGACTCTTACAATGCCGTGCTCTAGAAGAACTTCAGAGAGTTTTCCGCGCCTTTTTTTTTACGGATTGTGATTCTCAGTGATGTCATTTGCGAATCGACCTTGGGGAGCCAGTGGGCTGTTAGACTGCCCACACCTATGTTCAAGTCTTTCACTGTCACAGGCGATAATTACAGATTTTTGCAAACAACGTAGATCCAGATGAGACGGCTCATAATGAGCCGTCTCATCTGGATTTACGCTGTTTGACATTCAGTCTTTCAACTTCACATATTTACTTCTTTCCAAGCGTTACTTAATTTAACAAAACAAAACACACACACACAAAAAAAAAAAAAAAAAAAAGAATGTAGACGACAAATATCGTCTGAAATTTTGCACCGAATAATCAAGTATGATTGTTGAAAACACTACTGTGTGAAATATCCAATGTCTTTGCAGTCTCTTCCACCTGATTGCGTGTATAACAACACACAATATCACACACTTTATTGCCCAGTTCCTCATTCGTGGCATCTTGTGGGTGTTCAGACTCATATTCTAATGACGTTCTACACCGTTTGAACTCGCCAACCTAGAATTTTACTTTAGCATATGATGGTAGAGACCCGTATACATAGGTTTGCTGTCTATGTATTTCTTTTCCTGCCCTTTCTTTCCATTACGAAAACGCGCCTATTCAAATATATTGAACATTTTACAACCAAAAAAGGAAAATTTTCAGATAAAAAAATCTGATATTTTTTTCATATTTCTGCTCAAAACATAGATTGTGGGTACTCGTTAGAACCGCCTCGCCGAGGCGGTTCTAATGAGTACCCACAATCTATGTTTTGAGCAGAAATAAGAAAAATAATGTATACCCCTGTAAACCCCAGTTTTACTAAATAAAAGTGGGGTTTAAGGGGGTCAAAATTATATAGGCATGTTTTCGTGATGAAAAACTGGTATCGAATATCCAATTTAGACGAAAAGCAAGCCTTTATTTCAGTGACCATGTTTAACATCCGATAAAACTGCCATTGATGATACAATTTTTGCACATGCCTACATCATGCATGACAATAACATACGAAAATCGTGACCTTGTCGGTCAGTGTTAAAAAAAATCCGTTCAGTTGGTTACTTATTAACTCACCCTCGTGGTGAACACTGATAAGAAAAACGAATGTAAACAGTTGTTTAGTTCTGACCTTATAGACATGTTCTATAACAAGGGCCTTTTCGAAGCAAGGAACAGCCGATACTTCACACCATCTGTAATGAAATTAACCTTTAACGCTCTCTGGGCAGATTTAGTACATAACAAATTGATAATATTTTCTATTTTCTTTCTAGAAAATAAACTTTGACATTTCATAAAATGAGTATTCTTAGGAGACAATTTGCATGAACTGTGAAGTAAAATCTATAAAATAAAGTTATTTTTTGAAACACCGTACACATAAAGCCTATATTTTCTGGAAAAAATAAGAAAATATTTCACAATGTCATCTGCTGAAGTTGTTACCCAGACTGTTGAGCGTTAAATATGTTTTGTAACTAGGAACTCTTTAGAATGTAAAATGCAAAAATATAAAATTACTCTTTTCCTGTTAGTGGCGATTTTTGTTGTCTGCTGAGAACCTTTGCACACAGTTTGGACCCAGATCAGGCCCGACAAAACGTCGGGCCTGGTCTGGATCTAAACTATTTGACACTCTGATGGTATTCCTGAAAGATTTTTTGAATAATAAAAAGAATAAGGCTGGCTAATCAGAGCTGAAAAGATAATCGATTATCAGTCCCTCCTTTGCGATGGATAATCGATAAGTATTCACTGAAGATTTGGTCATAATTTTACATGTCTGTCTGAGCATGACTCTTACCGTATGTTGTACTTTACTGTATGTATGTAGTCTAACAGGTCCTGAGCAAACAGTGTAGACCCAGATGAGACGCGGCGTCTCATGAAGGTCTACACTGTTTGTCACATATCCAGCTATTTTTAGACACAACATTGGGTAGTAAGTTGTACTTTTTCAAATTTTATATTAAATATGGTAAGGAGTTGAGGTGTCTGAATACTAAGGGTAAATATTGTAAAGTAAGAGGCACAGAAATTAAATGATCGATTATTAGCAAATCTGTAACGATATTCAATTTTGTAGAATTTATCCGATTAATTGTCCAGCCTTAAAAAATAATTAAAAAAAATCCACAGAAAAAGCATGCAAAATTACCCAATAAACAAAAAGAGTTAAAATTCCTAGCATGCGACATTAATATCTTCCTTGATAGATCTGTTCTTAATATATTATTGCAAAAAAGTTGCCACAAAATTATGGAAAACTATTACTTATATTATATGATCATGTTTAATGTACTATGCAATGACAAAAAATGTTTACGTATGTCTTTAAGAGAATAAATATGAAAAAAAGAGTTAAAATTCCAAATTGCTACAACAACGAAGCATGGCCATCTCGAGGCACAAAAAGAAGCTATAAGGAACAAATAATGACAAAACAAAATTCACAATGAAACTACTGACTCACGAACAAAGAAGAACTACAACACTACAACAGAGGAACCGCCTTGGAACGGCCAGTAGATAAACTGGTGAGGGCTGGGGGTGGGAGGGGGGGGGGGTGGGGGCGGGGGGGGGGGGGGCGGGGCTTAAACTAGTTTTCCTCGCGCGAAACTTCCCCTTTAATTCTGACGCAGCTCCTAATTACAGACACATCACGAAACATGCCTATATAATTTTGATACGAGGTAATTATCAGAAACTGATCGACGCAGGATAGATAGATAGATAGATAGATAGATAGATAGATAGATAGATAGATAGATAGATAGATAGATAGATAGAGAGATAAATAGATAGATACAGAGATAGATAGATAGATAGATAGATAGATAGATAGATAGATAGATAGATAGGTAGGTAGATAGAAGTCAGACGAGTTCATTTTTATTATGTCTTTGACTAAACTGTGAAAATCAGTACCGTGAATATTCTTTTAATTTCTAAACATTTTAAGTTGTTTTGGTAGGTTTCGCCAATTTAAAAACAAATGAAGCTACACTTTTAGTGTCAGGTCATTGAAGTTAAGTTAAAGTCGTTTTGGTTAATTTTGGAATATTCCATTTCACACGTCTGTTAAATTAAGTATATTTCAATAGTTTTTATCCTTTTTATGTCCCGCCACAAAATGTGACGAGGTTATTATGTTATACCCTCTGAAATTTTGAGTGTCTGTTCACACAAATGAGTACTTAGGTGGCTACATTTGACGGACTGTTTCAATGAATTTAAAATGGATTTACTCCGGACATTCTAACGAATGGGTACTTATGTGGTTATCCGGAGTAATTTTATTTTAAAGCCCCACAAGTCGATTTGTAGCCACACAATTCAAGATTTGTATGTGTCTACGTCCGTTCGTCCATCAGCGCTTCCATCATTCTCTATAACTCTGATACCGTCCAAGATATTTTCACGAAACTTAACACAAATATAAAGCACTATAAGACGACGTGCTTAACACATGAACCGTAACTCTGGTTTACCTACTTTTGGAATTATTGCCCTTTGAACATTGAACATAGCCATTTCTTCCATGTATTTGTGTCCGCTCTGTAAGTTGAAAACCGTTTTAAGATATTATGAAATTTCTCACAAATATAAAGCACCAGGAGAAAACATGTAGAACACAAAAACCGTAACTCTGGTTAACTTAGTTTCGGAGTTGCGGTCCTTTGAAAATAGTAGATATTGAAAATAGCCATTTTTACTATGTACTCGTGTCCGCTCTATATTTTCACGAAACTTCACACAAATGTAAAGCACTATGAGACAACTTGCAGAACACATGAACCATAACTCTGGTTTGCCTACGTTTGCAGTTATTGCTCTCTGAACATTGAACATAATCATTTCTACCATGTGTCCGCTTTGTTAGTTGAAGATATTATTATGAAATTTCTCACAAATGTAAAGCACCATGAGAAAACGTGCAGAACATTAAACATCGTAACTCTGGTTAACCTACTTTTGGAGTTGCGGCCCTTTGACATAATAAATATTGAAAATAGCCATTTCTACTATGTACGAAAACAGGAAACAATACGTTGAACATTTAAATAAAAAATTCACACATGTACATGCATCAATGTTGATAATATTTATGATATGACTAATACACCTTCCCTTTGATTTTATTTTTGACAGAGTTATGACACTTGCTTGATGTAAGTGCAGCAGTGGGGCATGATGCAGTACTTGTAGCGCTTTTATCATTATAAAGATTAATTCGGAACATTGCATTTTAGATATTATGGTAGTTTTGATGAGGCCTATATAGGAGGAGGGGGTGGAGGGGGTACCAGTATTCCTATCGGGCAAATATCCCATATCCCTAAATCAACAGGCAAATTTCCCCTTAATTGATTTTCCTAAATATCCCATATCTTTTAAACAAAAATGTTCCTGAAATTACCAGCATAAAAACAGACAGAAAAAGCTTTTATTTACCGTCAAACAGACGGTTGTCTTGTATATATAGATTCTCATCCGTAGTGGGAACACTTTTGTGACTGAATTCTAGAGTCTTTGCTTTTTTCTAACTATTGTGATTATTTTTTCTAAAAACAATTTCAATATCCCTGAAATTAATGACAGGATCCCATATCCCTGGAAGTAAAATAACTAATATCCCATATTAGTCTGTATCCCTGGAAATAAAAAAGACAAATATCCCGTATCCCTAAAACCCCTATATAAGCCTCTTTGATGCGTGTCGTCAATTTCAAAGCATTTATTCATTCAGATGGATCAATTATTTCGTTCACCTAACTCTGCCATGGAAGTATTTACCCTAGCCCTACACCCTTTCTTACTGGGAGTCACTCTTAAGGAAAGAGTTTGGGCTCAGACGGAGTAAAATCTTTCTTTTAAGAGTAGCCTCCCTTTAGAAAGTGAATGATTTAAATAATAGGGAGACAACTTACTGTCTGGAAATGTTGCCTCCGTTTGCAAAATGGCGACAAATATTTCAGGAATATTCTGTCACCTACTAGAATCTACAAAATGGCCGACCCGCTGATAAAAAGGCCCATAGGGCATAAACGAATGGTAAAGCCCCAGAGCAGTTTGCGCAGCCACGCGTCGGGTCAAGATTTTCGCTGTTAGTCCTTTATTTTTAACAAAATCCATATTTTGTGTAGGCGAACGGTGAAGATCCTTATCAGACCGCGCGAATGCGCAGGCTGGTCGGGATATTCGCTGTTCGCATATGTTCCTAGGTCCAATTTCACAGTCGCCGGTCCTTTTACACATATTCTGGCCAGACGGTGTACAGGCAGGTGTCCTGTGAATGTCTGAAGATAGATTTTCTCATGGAGCAGTTCCTGGTATGGACACCATGGCAGCTGACTGTCAGCAAAAACTTTAGCAAACACACGAAGTGTTTGCATTACTGTAGAGAGACTGACAAACATACTTAGTCATCCAAATCTTATGTGGAATCTCCTAGCAAACTTCGTTTTATCCCGTTCGCCGTCTTTACTTCAGACGGAGTTGTAAAGACGCCCATTCATATTCGAGACTGCTTCACAAACCAAGTACTTAAATCCAGTATCTCATTGTAAGCATCACGATAAGCAGGCCAATAAATAATAATTAAGCCAAAAATAAGAGAGAGTTATTTATAAATCAGTTTAAAGGGGCTTTCCAATAAAATGTGAGCAGAACAATATATATATTTGACCCGGCGCGTGAGGCTAACTTTGTTAACAAACCGCTGCCAAAATCTTATACATGTCAAAAAGGTAGATGGCTCCGAGTGTGTTTGCATCAAAGGCAGTGTCTCTATTTCATATCAGTTGAATGACAATGGAAATTAAAAATGGGGCAATTAATGGTGTCCGTATCTTAACCACCACTCTCAGCAGACGACAAATTAATGCATATATATATTTGTTTTTCACTTTACCCCAAAATACAGGCTTTGACATCCTATGCAAATTGTCTCCTCTGTGAAAAATAAATAAAAGAAATCAAAATTTATCTGCTGAAAATTTTACCCCCGAGTGCTAAGCGTTAAAGTACAAAATTGTACCTTTTGTGGCAAGTCGTGACTCAAGGTTTTGTTAGGTCATTGCTGTTGAACTCTGAAAGCGCTAATCATTACTACAGCAGACGAACATTATGAAAGATATTTTTTATTCTTCAGAAAAATAAGGCTTAACATTTCATGTGAATCGTCTGCCTGGAAGACGATTCACTTGAAATGTCAAATCTTATTTTTTCTGTAAACAATGTCAATTTTAGAATGTCGTCTGCTACAAATTTGCTTAGCACAAGAAGGGCAAACTGTTATCTTATAAAAAGCAATCTGCCAGTTCCAACATTTCAGTGCGTCGGTTCTAATTGAAAGAGTAGAAACGTATGTCTTTTTTTGTTGTTTTTCATTTTATTTAAGTTAAATTCCCTTAATATATACTCAAAACCAAAAGTAACTGGTCCCTTTGTATTAATGGGTAATTTTGTTTCTACTTGGATTTTGTTGTAATGAATTAGTGCAATTGTCCTCCACGGTAGGACACAATAGAATTCAAGAAAGATCATTCGTGTACAAGTGATTCCAGTCTCGAATTACCTGTGTTTTCATCAAAAAACAAGTATTTTCACATTTTCTACCAACTTCAAAAGCAGAATATGATTTTCAACACAAAATCTGAAAGACCATTGTTTGTCGATAAAATTCCCTGCAAAACATTTTTTTTTGTTCCATCCGGCTAATTAATGGTAGTTACACTAAGTTGGTTCACGTTCAAACTATCTTCCTTGCAATAAAAAACAATAGTAAACTTTCGTCGCTCGTTAAAGCCATATCTCCGACAGTTTTGGAAGTTTTAAACGGCGATTTGTTTGGACCACTACAGAGAGCGTATGACCAGAAAAAAAGATGCAAAAGTTCTTACTACGTCAAAAGAAAAATGGATGACAATATCCTGTGGGATTTGCATTACCAGTGTGGGGAATCTACGTAACCAAATGACTAGGTACACGGAGATTGTTACTGTTTTTTTTTATCTCCTCATAAGGTAGGATTTTTTTTTAGAATATCTCTACTTATACCTAATAGAATTTGTTCAAATAAAGCGCAGAGTACGCGGAAATTTATGCTTTTTCTGGTGATACAAGCTCTATTCCGAGCTATGGTCTGATTCTCGAGAACTTTCGGAGAATGTTTGTCATCTCAGTCTCGGCTGCCAGAACAATGTACACGAATTTTGACGAAAAACATTTCTAGCACCTATTTGGCAGGGGTGAAGTGAATTCCTTGCTGGAAACATGTCTAAAGCATTTTCCAAAAAAAAAAAAAAAAAGTGTCTGTTAATGTTTTAGTTTATAAACGCCAAATTTTAATGCTTTGCAGTCTTTCCTAGAAATGACCATGTACACGATATCGAATGCGACTGACCATGCGCACGAACAGAAAATGATACTGTACACGAAACATATAAGTATCTTTATACAGATATGATCAGAACCAGTGTGTTTTAGAGTTGTACACTATTCTTTCAGAAAATTTTAGTTAAGTTAAGAATACACTTTAACATATACTGGACTAGTAAATTGTCATCGATCCACTGCGTTCTGATAGTAAAACTGAACGGAAAGCGACCCCGCGCTTTCTGTCTAAAACAATCGCAAAATCACTAAAAGCGACAACGCAAATGAGAGACGATACCTTGAAACAAAAAACAAGTGAAAATCTTCGCTTGTTTGGAACACCACTACCTACGGTGATATAGTTATATGCTATCTTATAAAGTTTGTTTCCAAATATATCCAAAGTTATTTTACTTGGAGAGGCCTGGTATGTGCCGCTTTTGCGGTGTGTCAGGACTGTATGAGCATTAGGCTACACAACTTGGTACAGCGCCGCACAAGTGCTGCGGAAAACCATTTTTCAGTAGAGTCAATATTCTTAGACAGAGATACAATGATAGTACTGTCAGGTTGTACGTATTAGATTATGTGCTATGAAGAACACAAATCGGCATGATATTTGGATTTGTTTTTTTGTAATTTGCTTCGTTTTGGAGCGGTCACATTATTCGGTTTATTAGTGTTAAGTGCACATTCTTTTGTCAGTAAATGACAACTATACCATTCTTGATTCGGGGGAGAAAGGAAAATTGCCGTATGTTTTATGACCAAATCTCCAAAACAGAATGTACCATGCGCGAGGATTAACCCAGCGGCCGTCCGCATGCCAGGCAAAAGCGGATCCGACCGAGCTGTCACTCCCGGTGTGATTTTTTGGTAATAATTAGTTCATTCATTGAAATTTGTACTGAGAACAGGCTTCTGTATTTCATAACATTGGAGACGTTCAGTAAAATATTATCAAACTAATTTGGTTAATAGTAGCCTGCTAAAATCTAGAATGTGCTTGAAAGTAATATTTACGTTTCATGATGAAATGAAAACACTTCGTGTTTGTCACATTTCAGTGAATGTCAATAGTAATATATGTTAGTGGGGGTGGTAAACAGAATATAAGATTATCTCATTTGAACCAGCACATTGCGGTAAATTGTAAATATCAGTTAAGGTATGAGGTATTCAGGACTTGCAAAAGTATATGTTGTTTCGAAACATATTCAATATGGCAGAAGAAGTTGAAAATTACATGTTTTCGCGTTTACAGTTTCCTGGAGTACTGCATTCATTTATATGAAAATTTTGCAAAGCAACCCTTTTCTGAGTATATGTACTACAACATAATAGAGTATTACGTCATAAGAAGAAGTATTTCTGTTTTATGTGTTGAAAACGAGTATGGCAGGACACTTAAACAATTCTTTCAGACATTAATGAGTCAAGGATATCAATGTCCTTCATGTGTATTGAGGTCGAATGAATGTAGAGTATGATCACGTCAATACTTTTGACTAATAATGATTAAGCATTTCGCAAAACTGTAAAATGGATCGAAGCCGGGAGTACCTTAAGAATTACTGATAAGCACTTTGCTGGATTTTTAAAGCATATTTTTGTTTGTATTTGATCTGTTTGTGATGTATAAATTATCCATGCAACAAGGAAGCCAGATACATCAGTATGCTATTATTTTTAATTTCATTTATACAGAGAAATAATGAAACGCGTTCTACATTATGATCTTGGGATACCATTAATATTCTAATAAGGCCCCTTCGGCTCACAAAATGAATGTCCTAATATAATGTATGCACCGCTGTATGTCGCTTCGAGTATCTGGGAGCCTGCATCATTTCAAGCTCTTATGAAATGAATGTAACATTATATTCGCAGGTGCAACAACCACGATGTCCACAAACCCGACAAGTACGATTGTGGCTGCCAGAAGAAATTCGCGACAAAATTTGACCAGCAACATCACAAACGTCGTCAGTCGACTGCCTAAGTTTGTGAAGTTTGTAACACTTATATCAAGGTTAAATAAAGCAACCCTCAAAGATCACCTGGACAAGCATTCAGGTGTGAAAGGACGCATCTGTGAATGCAAAAAAAAAAAGCAAAAAAAAAAAAAAAAAAAAAAAAAAAAAAAAAAACAAAAAAAAAAAAAAAAAAAAAAAAACCACACCAAAAAACAAATCCGATACTCGATACATGAAATGTTGCCAAAAGAAAGTCAAAGATGTATTCTAAACTTAATTAGAAATAGATATTGCAATTAATAGGAATCAACCGATCCAGTTATGCAAACAAGATACTATGTTGTAAGAACAAGATTATAAGCTGTGTGAACAAGAAAAATAGTTCTGTAGACAAGATAATAAGTTGTCCTTACAAGATATTATTTTGTGCAAACGGTATGCAGTAGAAATTCAATGGCTCGAACCCTGACGGCTCGTTTACTATGGATGAGTCGAACACGAAAGTCCGCAGGGATTTTCTCCAAATACGATATACGGATAATTTAGGGAGATTTTCTTCTTTTATCTTGCAAATGTTTGCTGTGTGCACTCATTAGAATCGCCTCGATGAGGCGATTCTTATGAATACACACAACATACATTTATAATAATGAACACCGAAAAGATATCCCACAATTATTTCCATTATGCCTCCTGGTATGGCACTAATAGTAACACTCCGTGGTTCGAAATACTGCAGTCTCGAACATATTTTCATGGTCCCAAAGGGGTTCGAGCCATCGAAGTTCGACTGTACTATTTTGTGCAGACACGGTATTTTCTTGTGCGAACTAGATATTATCTTTTTATTTGACAACCTACAAAATAAAACTAGCATAACTAACATTTCCCTTCGCGAGTTCCGTATATTTACATTTGAACATGAAACATTTGGAGGTTGGATATTTCTATTTTTTCCACAGGTACAGATGTGTTTTTTTTCACACCAGTATGCTTGTCCAGGTGATCTTTGAGGGTTGCTTTATTCTTGATCTGAGCGTAACAAACTTCACAAAGTAAGGCAGTCGACTGACGACGTTTGTAACGTTGCAGGTTAGCATTCGTTGCAAATTCTTCCTGGCAGAGACAACTGCACTTGTCAGGTTTGGGCATACCTGCGAATATAATGTTACTTTCATTTCATTACAGGTTGAAATACTACAGGCTCCAAAATACGCGAGGCGATCGATACAGAGAGGTATAAATTATACTAGGACTCTCATTTAGAACGTGTTTCATTATTTCTCTGTATCAATGAGTAATACAAATTGAAATTTCATAGATACTGGAGTTTCTGACTTCCTTGTTGCATGGGCAAAACATACATCACAAACAGATCAGTTGCAACCCAAAAGTGTGATTTACTAAAGAATTCTGCAGAGTGCTTATTGGTCATTTTCAAGTTACTCCCGGGTTAAATTCCTTTTACAATTTTACGACATGCTTAATTACGTTTAGTCAAAATTTGATTGCCTTTAGTCAACAGTATCTACGTGAATATTACAATCATTTGACTGCAGTATAGAAAAAAGATCATTGATATCACTGAAGCAGTAGAGCTGTTCAAGTGTCCTGCCATACCCGTTTTCACAAAATAGAGCCTCATATGCACATTTCTAACAGAAATTCATCTTCTTATTTCGCTCAACAAATAAAGCCTCATATGCCATGTCTAACAGAAATAATCTTATGTCGCAATACTCTTCTATATTGTACGACATATACTGATAAAAGAGTTGCTTTGCAAAAGTTCCATATAAATAAATTCAGTATTGTAAACTGTAAACGGGAAAACATGTAATTTCTACTTCTTCTATCATACTGAATATGGTTCGAAACAACATAATCTGTTGAAGTGTTTACTACCTCATACCTTTGCTGACATTCACAATTTATCGCAGTATGCAGGTCGCTACTAACCAAATTAGTTTGACAGTATTTGCTAAAAGTTTCCAATGTTTAGAAATACAAAAGTCTGTTCTACAGCAGAAATTTCAATCACTGTCATCATCGAACCAATTATTTCCAAAAAACACACCGGGAGCGGCAGTTCGGTCGGATCCGCATTTGCCTGGTATATGGACAGTCACCGGGCACATTCTTTCGTGGAGATTTGGTCATCAAAAAAAATGCGGCAATTCTCTTTCTTCTGCTGAATAAAGAAGGGAAGTTTTCAGTTACTGGCGAAAGAATGTGCACTATACACTGATAAACCACATAGGAATCCTGCCCACGAAAAATGTTATAATATTAACTGACCGCTCCTAAAATGACGTAAAGTGTGTTTAAGGGTCGTCTAACAACATTACAAACGAACATGCCCAAATAGCATGCCTATAAGTGTTTTTCATAGCACATAATGTAATACGTACAACTTAATTATACTGTGATTGTACCTGTGTCTAAGAACATTGGCTCTGCTGAAAAAAAAACATTGGCTCTGCTGAAAAATGGTTTTCCGTAGCACGTGTGCGGCGCTGTAACCACGACGGGTAGCCTCATGCTCATGTAGTCCTGACAAACTTGTATACACTTTGCCTAAAAAGGTGGCACACACCGCCTCTCCTTTGAACTCATCCTGAAACAAGATAAAGTAAAATTACTTTGTATATATTTGGAAAGAAAGTATATAAGATGGCATATAAGTATGCCACCGTAGGTATTGGTGTGTCAAACAAGCGAAAATATTTCATTTGTTTTGTTACGCGGTTTCGTCTCTCAATTTCGTTGTCGCATTTAGGGATTTTGTGACTGTTTTAGACAGAAAGTTCGGGGTCGCTTTCCATTCAGGTAAATTTTAAAAACACAGTGAAGTGAAAATGACAATATACTATTCCAGTATATGCTAAAGTGTATTCTCCCTCAGTCTAGTTGACTTAACTGAAATTGTGAGAAAGAAATTTGTACAACTCTAAAACGCACTCGTTTCTGATATCAATATATTTCGTGTACAGTATCATTTTCTTTTCGTGAGCATCAATCGCATTCGACATCGTGTACTGTCACTTCTAAGAAAGACTGCAAAGCATTAAAATTGGGCATGTATACTCCAAAACATTAGCATACACTTTTTCGAAAATGTTCTTTGACATGTTTCCATAGGGAAATCACTTCCAACCCCCAACCCCCACCCCCCCCCCGCACGCACCCTTTTACCTACTTTTCCTTCGTTCAGGCCTATGGGCATGGTGGGCGAAGCTTGCTTACCAAGTAATGCTTACTATCCGCGGACGCCTGACTACACCCTTTATTCTGGGGGGTCAATGTCTGTTTGTCTGAACCTCAGAGGTCTGAACATTCTGATTCGTCATTCGTTTATGGGTTTATGAGTTTGGATTATGGCTTGGGTACCATTACCACAACTACTTCAACCCCAGTGAAATAGGTGCTAGAAAAGGTTTTCGTCAAAATTCGTGTGCATTGTCCCGGCAGCCGAAACTGAGAGCAAAAACAGTCTCCAAATGTTCTCGAGAATCAGACCAGATCTCAGAATATCGCTTACATCACCAGAAAGATTTCCGCGTACACTGTACTTTATTTGAACAATTTCCATCAGGTATAAAAAGAGATATTTCAAAAGATCCTACATTATGTGGAGCAAAAGATAGTAACAAACCCGTGTACCTAGTCATTTGGTCACGTGGATTATTCCCCACGCTGATAACAAACTGTTAAATTTGATCAAACGGCCTTCTCGATAAAACTTGACTCGCATTCTAAAGTTGTGCAATAGATGGGTCAGACTTGTTGTTATTGTAAGAACAATTTTCAATACATGTCTAAGCGAATAACGCGTTTTTGCCTGAAATAAACCCGTATTCGAGGTACAGTGATCTTCCAAAAGTGAATTAATACCGTAATTTTTGATTTTGACCCTTTCTGTTTTGAGAGAGACCCTTTTGATTATCTGTTTGTCAGAAAAAGGCTCAACAAATGTGTATCATGTGCATAAATGATTCTTCTTTAATATCATTAAAATAATTTTTAAATTTCACTAAACAAAAAAAAAAAACAAAAAAAAAAAACAGTAAAGCGTATAGATATAGGTTGTAAAGTTTCTTTTGGCTTTAAGTATAGTGTTATGTATAGTATTATATATAATAATACTTTATTAAACTGCTTTATAAATTGCAAACACATGGGGTACAAGCTAATTCACTAAGATTTTAGCAGGTTTTGTGATAAAAGTACTTATCTAGTAATCGGCCACGGAGACTCTTTACAAGATCTTTCAGTCTCACCCAGAGTACCAGAAGGGTCTGTTCTTGGTCCTTTATTTTGGCCTTGCTATACATTAACGACTTGTTGGACAAATTTCTGTCGGACAACGTTCAAACAAAGGTTTGACTACTTGCTGATTATACAGCAGTGTTCTTGAAAGTGAGGTGCCAAGAAGATTTAACTAAGCTGCAATGTAACTGGGATGCACATTAACAATAGGAAAATGTATGAGATATGTATTGTGAAATAAACCGACACACTTACAGGCGAGGTAACTCCTTCAAAACAGTTTTCGTTACTCCCTGAAAAGCGGTTTACTCTTGAACGAAAGAATTTGCATCCACTGGGAGCATTTTTTTCCTTTCAGAGTCGACCCTATTATTGTGCAGGCAGGTAAAACGCAAAAAGGTAAAAGAAAAGTCCTTGGAGTGTCATAACCATAAGCCGTAGCCCTTCCCAGACACCAAGAGAAAGAGGAAACAGACAAAACTAAACATGCGCAAATTGAACAACCGTACGAAAAGCACTAAGATTGGCTCTCTCATCCCCAAGCGAGGTAATCGCAATGCTAAAAAGACTAAAAAAAACAACAAAAAAACAAAAAAAAAAAAAAAAAAAAAAAACAAACAAAACAAACAAACACACACACACACACACACACACACACACACACACACACACACACACACACACACAAAAAAAAAAAAAAAAAAAAAAAAAAAAACAACAACAAAAAAAAAAAAAAAAAACAAAAAAAAAACACACAAGAACAAAATAGCATAAGGCAGACTTAAAACAAATCGCCTCGTAGAATACACCATAAACAACAAAGAGTAAGTCTAATACCGGGACCACCGCTTAAGAACGGTCAGTAGAATAAGTCACGCGGGGGTAGGGTGGGGGCGTGGGGGGTTGGGGGGAAGGGGGGAAGGGGTGTTAGCCACTTATACAGCCGGCCAACTTCATCCTGGGTCCCGATGCTTCTCTTAATACAGAAATACATAAAACATCGGTTCGCATAAAGGCTCCCAACTCAGTCAATACACCAAAGCGAAAACATAAAAATCAAATTAATCACTATGATAAACCAAGACGAGTACTCATGGCTAATTCTGCTGTGTGTCAGAGTAAATGAAAACCAATAGATGAACCATGGCGGGAAAAGCCAAAGACATATTGTCAAGCCCCAACCCACTGGTTAAAGTTTTATGAAAAGGCCGTCATTGAATTTGAAGCCCGAATTAAAGAGTGAAGCATAGCCCCTGTCTCCCTTTTACAAAATAAAAGAAAATCTACCAAGTTTATCAAGTCCCTTTAAAGCCAAGTAATACATGTCTCAATGGCTCTAACCCCCATCTATAAAAAGTACAACCTGCACGGTCAATAATAATAAGCAAGGATACCCAGGAATTGCCACAGTCACGAAGCACAGCCATTCCGAGGCACCAAAACAAGGAGAGACGAGGAACACCTGACAAATAAAACAAACACCCACTATAAAACCACTGACGCACAAAGAAGAACTGCAACAGAGGAACCATCTAATAAAGTTAGCTTGGAATTTCGATTCATGAACCGCCTTCGATTTTAGATTCTTGAACCACCTTGGAATTTGGACTCTTGAGCCACCTTGGAATTTAAATTCTTGAACCACCTTGGAATTTAGATTCTTGAGCCACCTTGGAATTAAATTCTTGAACCACCTTAGAATTTAGATTCTTGAACCACCTTGGAATTTAAATTCTTGAACCACCTTGGAATTTAGATTCTTGAACCACCTTGGAATTTAGATTCCTAGAATCTTAGATTACTGAAGTGAATATCCCTCGATATTTGGTGGTCGATATCTCCGAGCTCAGTTTCAGTCACCATGTCGATCATAACTCATCGAAACAAATGCAAAACAAATCGTTTGGCTTACCCAGAATAAAGTTTACCCTCGTTAACCCGGCAGACCAAAACCAATACCAGTGCAAACAGTGTAGATTCAGATGAAACACGAGCCATCTAAGGATCTACACTGTTTGCCAGTCTGTTCTTGATTATAGGCTGAAACCCTGCATCAGTGGACAAGTCCAACTTCAAGAATGGAAGAGTCCACTTCAGAAACTTAGGAATGAATGGGTTTACCAATTTGATATATGAGAAGCTACGTATAAGACTAAATGAATCGACCGTGTGGACCCCTTACACGAAGGCTTTCAGGTTAATTGATACACCAGGGCTGCGTTCCTTTTGCCGAAACGTTCACTGCTACTCGGAATATATTGCAAACATTCCATTCAGTTGTGACATTTTTTGGCGGACGGTAGCGAATATGCGCGAACTATTCTCAAGCTGTCTTTTGGCACACCAAATGGCGACCTATGCGAACAATTTTTATATGCTTGTTCGTAACAACAATATGTTGAGCCGAACATTTGTGGTTTCGGGCCAGGACCTGCATTATTCACATACTGCACTAAACTTTGCAAACTTAAACGTCACTCAAAGTGGAACGAGAGGGTTTTGACTCCTATTGAAAAGGTGTCTACGCTAACAGGAAAGAGGGGAATATTTGTTTTTGAGAGCGAATTCTTTGATTTTAGAGTAGACTCCTTTTCAGAAGAGAGGCAAAGTCACAACCAAAGGTATCCCTTCTTCTAATAATTAATAATTATTGATATAATTTATTCGATCTAATATCAAGTCTCGGCAACGAGAATAACGGCTACTCACTAACTTGATGTCACATAAGATGGGTTTACAATAATCGTTCAGAAGGTATAAAATAATTTGGGAAAAACTCTCGCGATTGATTTGCTTTACTGAAAGCATTCTGGGCCAAGTTGTTCGAAACTTAATGAAGTTATCTGACGTGACGTTAAAATTTCTGTCTTGAAATATGGCAAATACATTAATATTTTTGCTGAAAATGTGAGTAGCTTTGCATTGCAAAGGCCACTCACATTTTTTTCAGCAAAAATATAAATGTATTTGAAGATACCTTAGCTACAACGGTTAAAGAGTTTATCATTAACGAGCTCCTTAAGCTAACTATGCTTTGAACAACTGGGCCCTGATAGATTTTCCGCAATTTCGACAAGGAGACAACTTCTGTGATTTGTACATTCCTTATATCATCATATCCCGGTGCCATAAAAGTCAAAATGAACAAAGAACACACTACAGAGAGAAAATGTGAGTCTCTGTTTTATTGAGATCCCTCATAAGCAGTAATAAAGTTAGCTACACTGCTTACGCGCTCTAGCATATACATGAGCAGAACTCGATTTTCAAAGATACTACAATGGGCTTAGTGGTCCGAAAGGAAATGAAATATAATCTGCACTATGGTGAAGTACGGAGAGACGTTTTACGTCCGCCACACGGCACTAACACCAGCTGCACATTGCCTTTGGAAACAAAGAACACACTACAGATAGAAAATAAGACTCTGCTTCGTGATCGTGGCATTTCCAAGGTATCTTTACTTATACTTTTCCTGTTTTTAACCCATACACCAATCCTCATCTAAAACGGGTTCTTCTGTCTTTGTTTGGGTTCTCCGTGGTTCAGCTAATGGCTTCCTTTAGAGCTTACTGTCATTGTCTGAGGGCTGAGCCACGATCCATCAGTCTTGTTTCGTCTGATAAGGGTCATGCTACATTTAAGTTACTGCTTCTTTATAGCTGTTAACAGAATCTGTGTAGCAATATCTAGGGTAGATGGAGCTCTCAAGCCCTGGACGGCAATCCATCTAGGAGTTGGCAACTCCAAACAAAAACCTGCGTACATGGATTTGCCTGTTCCAGTTATGTAAAGTCTGCTTCGGCAGCTGGGGCGGAAGAAATCATTACTATGATTCAACGGCCCAAATGGCGATGCAGCAACATGTTGTGGAGCATGGAGAGCATGACAAGGCACAAAAGAAGTCACGGTCATCCACTGCATCCGTGCTAAGCTCCAGATGTCCTGACACTATCTTGCCTCTGGATCCAGCTAGGTCAGGATGAGAGAGTGAGGTTGACTCTGCGCGCCTCTCCATCACTATAATCCAATTCACAGCGCATGTCATCCTAATCAGCAACACACATTCACAGCAAGCACATATATGCAAATCATACAAAAGCCCTGTGGCGATGGGCGAGCGGCGAAGCAGCAGCTGAGGAAACACTGGAAGCTGTAGTTGCGGACCTGCACACAGGCGGCTTGGTTCTATATGGTCGCTTTCCTTAAGAGCGAAGCAGTATGGGGAGTTCGGCAGCCGAACTGAGCGACTTAGCAGAGCTTTTTAGGATCGCACTGCTCACCCCGTAGCATGGGGAAGGGGCTAGAAAAGGTGCCCTAAACAATTGCCTGCTTCAAAACTCCTGGCTAGTTAACCGCGATCAGCGGGAATCCCACTTAGCGGTCAAACAAGAAAATAGAAGATGAAGGTGATACCTCTAACCATCGGCACTTGGAATGTGCGCACCCTAATGGACAGTTCTGGTTCTGACAGACCTGACTTGCATATGTTTGAATAGACAGTTTTGCTAGATACTGAGCTGGTATTTCTGAGGAAAGCCTCCCTTAAAGATTTCAACTTACCAACAGAGTCATGGGAACAGATTGCACAGGATCGTACAAAGTGGCGAGGCATAAAAAGGGGAGCTGGTGAATACGAAGCAAAAAGAATCAGCGAAGCCGAGCAGAAACGTGCACAGCGGAAAGCCAGAGCTAAGGCACCACCAACATAGCTTTCTTCCTCAGGCCTCTCTTGTTCTATCTGCAACAGGCAGTTTAGAGCTAAGATTGGTCTCATCAGCCATCTTAGAACACACAAATAATAACACATCAAACAGTTGATTAGGATTGGTCATTGTCAGTTTTATATATATATATAGAACGAATAACACCAGATTCACCGCCTATATAACACACAAATAATAACACATCAAACAGTTGATTAGGATTGGTCAGTGTCAGTTATATATATATATATATATATATATATATATATATATATATATATATATATATATATATATATATATATATATATATATATATATATATAGAACGAATAACACCAGATTCACCGCCTATATATATATATATATATATATATATATATATATATATATATATATATATATATATATATATATATATATATATCAGATTCACCGCCTATATATATATATATATATATATATATATATATATATATATATATATATATATATAGGCGGTGAATCTGGTGTTATTCGTTCTTTGAGGGGTCTTGGGGTTGCTCGTTGCGTTTATTTTGTTATATATATATCTGTTTATTGGCTTGTTGAGTTTCATTGGTCCTTTTTATGCCTCCAACTCCGAAGAAGTTGGAGGGCATATTTCTTTTGGGGCGTTCGTCCGTTCGTCACGCTTTTTGATGCATAGCAGAACTTTAGAACCGTACATGCTACTGTTTTGAAATTTCTTAAAAGGATTCCTCATGAAAAAATAGCTGGCACATATTTTTTGTCTTGACAGGATTATGCCCCTTTCCTGAGTAATGGCCCTTGTAAAAAATATTGATGCAATCTTGTCAGCAAAATATCTCAATAACTATTGAAGCTAGAGCCTTGAAACTTGATGAATAGACTGGTAGTGGTGAGTAGACGACCTGATTAACTTTTGTTGGAGGGGCATATTGCTTCTGGGGCGTTCGTCCGTTCGTCACGCTTTTTAAATGCATAAAATAACTTAAGAAGCGTGCATGCTACTGTTTTGAAATTTCTTATATGGATTCCTCATAAAAAAATAGCTGACACATATTTTTTCTTGACACGATTATGCCCCTTTCCTGAGTTATGGCCCTTTGAAAAATATGGATGCAATCTTGTCAGCAAAATATCTCAATATCTATTTAAGCTAGAACCTTGAAACTTAATGAATAGACTGGTAGTGATGAGTATACGATCTGATTAACTTTGAATTAGTTTTGGAAAATACTTATAATGATGAGTAGATGACCTGATTAACTTTTGAATAATTGAAAAAAGTACTTCTTGAGTTATGGCCCTTTATAATTTTGGGCATTTTCACGTCAGCAAAATATCTCAAAAACCGTAAGAGCAAGAGCCTTGAAACTTGGTGAATGGATTTGTAGTGATGAGTAGATGCCCTGATTAACTTTTGAATAAATTCTGAAAAAATACTTCATGAGTCATGGCCCTTTGTAATTTTGGGCATTTTTAAATTGCCAGCAAAATATCTCAGAGCTAGAGCCTTGAAACTTGATGAATAGACTGGTAGTGATAAGTGGGCATCCTGATTAATTTTTGAATAAATTTTGCGAATACTTCTTGAGTTACGGCCCTTTGTAATTTTAGGCATTTTAATCTTGTCAGGAAAATATCTAAAAAAATTATTAGAGCTAGAGACTTGAAACTTGGTGAAATGATTGGTTATGGTAAGTAGATGACCTGATTAACTTTTGTGTAAATTCAAAAAAATATTTCATGAGTATTGGCCCTTTGTAAATTTGGGCATGTTTCCCTTGTCAGCAAAATATCTCAAATAATTAAAGCTGGAGCCTTGAAACTTGGTGAATAGATTGGTATTGATGAATAGATGACCTGATTATGCCCTCAATTTCGAATGAAATTGATGTGGCATATTATTTTGCTTTCGTTTGTCCGTCCGACCGTCCGTCCGTTTGTCCGTTTGTCACGCTTTTTTGTGCATGCCATATCTTAAGAACCCTGCATACCCCAGGAAAAACTAGCTGACCCGTATTTTTTCCTTGTATCGTATATTTGTTTTTTAGAGATATGCCCTTTTGAAAAAAAATCAGAATTAAATCTCGTTAGCAAGATATCTTGAAAAGTATTTAAGCTGGGTTCTCGAAATTTGATATAGAGAGTGGGAATGATGTGTAGATTTACTGATTAGATTTTGAGAGAATTCCGTGAAAAATTGATATAGTTACGACCTTTTGCGGTTATTCGCATTTTGACTTTGTTAGCAATATGTCTCAAAAAGCACTTAAGCTAGGGTCTTGAAATATGATATGCTGATTGGGGATGATTGGAGATTACCTGATTTGATTTTTAGGGAATTCCATGGAAAATTTCATGTAGTTATGGCCCTTTGTAGTTCTAGGCATTTTGACCTTGTCAGCAAGGTATCTCAAAAAGTATTTTAGCCAGAGCCATGATATTTGGTATACTGATTGGGATTGAGGAGGAGATCACCTGATTAAATTTTGAATCAATTAAATGAAATGATGTTATGATGAAATGAGTTATGGCCCTTTGCAATTTCTGGCCATGTAATGCTGTTGCTTTATTGTGTATAGCAGAAGTTTAGAACCATGTATGCTAATGTTTTGAAATTTCATATATTGATTCCTCATGAAAAAATAGGTGACCCGTATTTTTTTCTTATCCGAATTATCTCCTATTTTAGAGTTATTTCCCTTTTATAAAATAAATTGAAATCTCGTATATTTGTACTGTTGTTACTGTCATGAGCAAGCAGTGTTCGAGTCAAGCAGTGATAGAGTCAGGCAGTTGGGGGCATAGTATTTTACAAACACCAGCTCTAGCTGGGAGTGTGATCAGCTCGACGGGAAGAGGGAGCTAGTTGCGTTGCTTTTCGATGGTTTGTGACATGTATCTCTTCCTGTTCTTGTCATTTGTAGGCTATGTACTATGATTTGTAGGCTATGTACTATGAATTGTTGGTTATGTACTATGATTTGTAGGCTATGTACTAAGATTTGTTGGTTATGTAATATGATTTGTAAGCTATGTACTATGATTTGTTGGTTATGTACTATGATTTGTTGGTCATGTACTTTGATTTGTTGGTTATATACTATGATTTGTTGGTTATGTACTATGATTTGTAGGCTATGTACTAAGATTTGTTGGTTATGTAATATGATTTGTAAGCTATGTACTATGATTTGTTGGTTATTTACTATGATTTGTTGGTCATGTACTTTGATTTGTTGGTTATATACTATGATTTGTTGGTTATGTACTATGATTTTGACTCTTCCTGACATTTTCATTACTATTTATACTGCTAAGCAACATGTTAAAAATTGATAACTGATTCTCAAAACCAATGCTTTACATCATTGATTAGTTGCCAGTAATTATTTTGCTGTGATGCTTTAATGTCATTTCTTCCTTGACAAATATAACGCGAAAACAAGATAGAAACTGTGCCATTCAATACAAAGAATTAACCACCTGGGAGTACAAGGGACTTTCTTTTAAAGAGTAGTGAAATAAGAAGTCTAATGAAACATGAAATCAGTATTATTACAACACCAGACAGTATCCTGCTACCTACGCTGGGTCACGAAATCTCAAAGTTCTATTTGTCAGTTTATTTCAAGTTCGCTTGTTTTGTTCGCAAATAGAATTTTTGACGGTTTCCGCCTTCCATACATATACCTTGAAGTGAATGGATACATTTGGTAGAATTTCCACCGTTTTTGATATTTTTGTCAACGGAGACAACTTTTGTGATTTGCTACCTACTTTCCTGTTTATGAAAATCCTTCTGAAAAAAGATATGCTCTAAAAGGAAAGAATTTGCTCCCACGGGGAGCAAATTCTTTCGTTTTAGAGTAGACCCCTTTTCAGAAGGGAACATTGATAAATTTGACAGAGTTATTTTCCTTTATAAGTGTATTAGTTCCACTTAAACACGACAGAATTTTTTATCAGCTTTCAAAACCCATATTTAATCATTTCTATCGTTTTAAGTCTATCAGCTGTCTTTTTCTCACGACTTTTTATCTTCTTTTACTAAAGGCTGTGACGTAGTTAATCGACATTCCGACCTACCTTCACATAGTCCGACCTATATACTAGGTGTGGAGACAGGGGGTGGGTGGCGATTAGTGTTTCAGTATATAAATATAGATTCATAAATATTATTTTATGATAAGAGACAGACATGGTAAATTTCTGAAGATATGGGCAGCTGGCAGATTATACTTAAATAATAAATGCGTCCAACGGGAACTGCGAAGCATTTTCCCGAACCACGGAGCGGTTCGGCGTGCAGACGCACTACTACCGATGTATGTTGGCATATATAACTGACATCTAAATATTGAGATACTAAGTCGACTTCTTCTGCTTTTATGTCGACTTACAATGTATGACCTGATGCTATATCGACTTCCGTTGATAATGGTTATCGCGTCTGTAGGTCGTAATATTGCTCTAAGCTGCCTTCAAGAAAACAAAGCGTGTTAACATTGTATGGCGACTTATTTTGTATTAATTTTATTATCTCGACTTCCATTTTTTTTACATGTCAGGATTTGCCAGTTAGCGTTGAGATACGTGTTTGTAGTCGTGAAAGTTTATTTTTAGACCAAAATCACACACTATACCATAGTATTTTTTTATATTAAAATATTTGGTCAGATATAAAATAGTATTAAGTAACGTCCGAGTTGGGAGTTAGTAAGGGTTAGTTGCCACAATATGTCATATGTGTATATTTATAAGAACGTCCGTCCGGCTGAATGATGAGTATTTAGGGGTTTGGACGAGGGGGCTACAAATGGACATTAAGACACACAAGTAATCATCTTTGAGAGGAAATTCGATTTATTCCATAAATTTGGTGTTTGTGTAACTATAAAAATGTGTTTTGTGTGGCTAGCCCCGTATGATCTGTTAGCCACAAAACTTTTCGTTTTACGAACTCGTCCGTCATCGTCACATTTAACAAAAAAAAAAAAAAAAAAAAAAAAAAAAAAAATGATGAAACGATGATTATATAACATCTATATGCCACCATACACTAATTTAAGCCCCAAACTTAATACGTATCATCGTCCCGAATTTAAGTATCTCGACAGACATAGTCACTATCTGACTATCATCATCTTCTCAACAAATCCTATTACATAATATGACCGGCAGTCGACATAATATTTATAGCGAACGAATTTAGCTCTAGGATAGAGAATATGATCAATGAAAAGTAACATACAACGTTATATACTGTCAGCAGAAACCGCTCTGACCAATTTTTTCCCCGTTTTCTTCCCGGAAGTTGTCAAAAGTTGTCACCGGAAGTTGACAGGACTGGAGCGGACTTGATACTAATAAGCGTCACGAAGTGAGAAGAAACGAGTGTCAATAAGTTTCACGGACATATATTACTGATTATTTTTATTATTTATTTATTATTTATTTTTGATTAACATGTATTTTTATATACTGATAGTCATTCTTTAATGATGCTGTGAAGGACTTTTGAAGAGACTACAAACAGGGTCTGTGCTGTGCTCGCATTTAGGCTAAGCCTATTTTCATATTATTGTCGACATATAGTTGTAAAAGTGTTTCATGGCCTTACGTTTATGGATGACACTTCTGGACAGTATTGCGATCTGCTGTCGCGATAACCATTATCAGTGGAAGTCGATATAGCATCTGGTCATACATTTTAAGTCGATACAAAAGCAGAAAAAGTAGACTTAGTATCTCAATATTTAAAAGTCAGTTATATGCCACCATACCGATGTGACCTGTGATGTGTGTGACCAAATATGTGATTGTCCAACAAACGCGATTCGGTGCTTATCCTGAAAAACAATAAGCGTTCCGTGAATTGGCAGAGACTATCTTCTTCTTCTTCTTCTTTGTGTGTGTATAATCCTCCTCCTTGAGAAGCACATCTTGAAACCACAAGAGTAAAATGTTTAAAAACTTGTAAAAATTACTAACAGTCAGAATTCATAAAAACGGGCTAAAACTTCTGTGCTAAAAACTGTTTATATACATTAGTGTCAGTCCAATGTGGGCAACCATCATTCCCGTACTTTATCTAACCAAAGTTTGTGCATGTGTATCTTGTAGAGGCAGTTTCTTGATAGTCTCTCTATCTCCTCTTCAAGTGGTTTAATAGCCGGTAATGTTTTCGTGACCATCTCGGCACATATTAGTGTTTGCAGTATAACTGACCAGTCATTAAAATGACTATTGACATGGCGGCCGTGCCGATAATAGCAACAAAACAGCAAATAACGCCAAGTATTCCAATTGCAAGGGGTTGAATAATGACTTATGACGTTAGCCTAAAATATTTGCGATCGCTGCCATTTTTAATTTTGTCTCCAATTCGAATTTTATTTCTATCCATTCTTCGTCTATTTACAACCTAAGCGTGATTCTTTTTGCGCATAAGGTACACTTTGATGTACAGATTTTTAGATAACATATAGACTTTACGCTCCTTTCATGTGATAATCTTAAAAAAAAAACAACAAAAACCTTCGACACAATAAAGTGTTTGTTCGACCGGTTTGTAAATTGTTATTTTTATGTTGTTTTTTTTCTGCTTTTCATAATGTGTAGACTCGCAAAAAAAAAAAAAAAAAAAAAAAAACAAGAAAAAAAAAAGACCAAAGAGAAACAAAGAAAAAAAAACAAAAAACGCACAAACAGTCAAAAATCTCTAGGAAAAAATCCTGAAGCAGTAAAGTGGATTTCAAGTAAGCGAGCGATAGTATATTGCCGTTGTACCTGTCATCGGCATACACTAGTTTTGGTATTCGGAAAGCATGGCCCCATCGGGGCCCGCGAAATAGATGGGCTGCCTAAGCCTCCATGGCAGAGCTGCTAGTAACTAAGCAGGACCCGAATTCACGTGATCGGGTTAGGTAAAAGTCCCACAAATTTGGAGGCAATGTGTCTGAACTACTCAATATTTTTGACTTAGACATAATATCGCAATTCATGCAGTGGATTCATGCAGTGGATTCAGTTAGATCTGGCCAACCCACCTATGAAGCATGTGATGATAATTTGGACGCATGGATATAGGTAGCACCTATTAAATTCATATTAGAATCCCAAAAGCTACATGAAACTAATATATTTTTATGAAGACTATAATTTCGCCTTTGCTACACGAGGTACAATAATTGTTTTCTTACACACCAAGCCCCTTCTGAGAAATCTACTTTTGGGAGCAAACTTTCTCCTTTTGGCATGGTTGTGGAATTATCAAATTTTCATACTTGTCCACGGACAAAGTCAAAATCCACTTGTTCAACCAAAATTTACTTGCCCGACAATGACATTTTCTTATTTCTCGAAGAAAACATATCTTGTGGGTATCTTTAAAAGCGCCTTACAGAAGCGCTTCCAGTCAATGCCCACAACATATAAGCCAGCGGATGACAAAATCTACAATAAAACCTGTGTGACCAGCAAAGATTCAGATCAGCCTGTCCACCCAGTATATGACAAGGGTTCTCGTTTATCCCTCTTTGAATAGCCGGGAGGCTGTATAAGGCACATGCGATCAGCAAATACTCTGATCAGACTGCGTGGATGCGCAGGCTGATCTGAGTCTTCGCTGGTCGCACAAGTCTTATTGTAGGTTTTGTCATGCGCTGACACTCATATGTTTTATTTGAGAAATGAGAAAAAAATATATAACTCATAATCTGGATAGTCTTTTTAGCTAGAGCAACGAAGTCCTTGTCCTAGGACAAATAAATTGATTTTTATACCCCGCCACACAATAGTGGCGGGGTATTATGGTTTCACGTTGGACATCCGTGTGTCCGTCCGTTTTTCGTTTCCGGATGATAACTTGAGTAAACATCAATGGATTTTCACCAAACTTGGTATGTGCATTGATATTTTGGAGATCTGGTTTGGGATTGCTAATGGGCAGATTTCGTCAATTTTTTACGGAGTTATCTGCCCGAAACACGCCCATATTTTCGTTTCCGGACGATAACTTGAGTAAATAACAAGGGATTTTAACCAAACTTGCTATATATGTTGATATTTAGGAGATCTGGTATGGAGTTGCTAATGGGCAATTTACGTCAATTTTTACGGAGTTATCTGCCCGAGCCACGCCCATATTTTCGTTTCCAGACGATACCTTGAGTAAATAACAAGGGATTTTAACTAAACTTGCTATATGCATTGACCTTAAGGAGATCTATTTTGGAATTGCTAATGGGCAATTTCGTCATTTTTACGGAGTTATCTGCCCGAGACACGTCCATGTTTTCGTTTCCGGAAAATAACTTGAGTAAATATCAAGGCCTTTTAACCAAACTTGCTATATGCATTGACAGTATCAAGATCTGGTTAAGGATTGTTATCTGTCCCTCCTTCATTTTCTTTCCAGACATTTTCGCAACGATAACTTTAATAATAAATAATAATTGCTATGGCGGGGTATTATGCTTGCGGTGCTTTTATTTTACTTGTCTTCAGGGAAATCGGACAAGTTGGACAAGTCGGGCATGGCATTTCCACAGCCCTGCTTTTAGAGTAGAACCCTTTTAAGATTGGACAGTTACCTCTCCTGAAAGTATAACCAGTCCCCTAACAAGAAACAACAGACCTTTTTACGAACTGCTCGTCTCTTTCAGATGATAGCTACTTTAATATTCGCAGTATTGGTTGGTTGCTGCCACGGGTAAGTATGTTTCATTCGGTTTAAGTTAAACAAGAAGTATCTTTTAAAAGACAATTGCTGAAGGTAAAAAAAAGTTTTGGTGCATTTAAAAGAATTTTTGATAAATTCTGAGCTTTTTTTTTTTTTTTTTTGGTTTTCCTTTTAGACGCGAGTCAGAGTAAATCAAATGTTTCAGCATCTATATAGAGCGAATTGCCCCGAACCGATGCCCTTTTTATACCCCGCCACGCGATAGTGGCGGGGTATTATGATTTCACGTTGGACGTGCGTGTCCGTCCGTCCGCTAGTCGTACGTCCATCCGTCCGTATTTCGTTCTCAGAAACACCAATGGATTTTCACCAAACTTGGTATGCGCATTGATATTGTGGAGATCTGGTTTGGGATTACTTATGGGCAAATTTCGTCAAATTTTGACGGAGTTACCTGCCCGAGACACGCCCATGCATATTTTCGTTTCCGGACGATAATATGAGTAAGTGTCAAGGGATTTTAACCAAACTTGATACATTTATTGATATTAAGGAGATCTGGTTTGGAATTGCTGACGGGCAAATTTCATCAACTTTTGAGTTATCTGCCCGCGACACGATAATGACGGAGTATTATCGTTTTATGTTTTTATTATATAGCCAGCTTACACACAGCGCATTCAATCAGGTTTGTTTAATCTTCGTTAGGTGAATTTCGAACACAGTTACATAGTACTAGAGACTTAAAAAGCCATCAAATTTTGTAAAGTCTTTTATATTACCGCTTTTCGTTTTGTTGATAAATACAACATTATATGAATGCGAATTGAAATAACACGTGGTATGATATAAAAATGGGTAATAACCATCTTTAAAAATCAAAGCACTGATCGCACTGGTGGATCGATTGGCTCTGAGTGTAGGCTGAGGAAATGGTTATGAACAGGGCTTTATGATTGTTTCATTTAACCTTTAACTTGTAATTTAAGCAAACAGTGAATACCCTGATTAAACGCAGAGTTTAGCGGCTTCTGATCTGGGTCTGCACTGTTTGCCAATGTCCCAAATGTCCCAGGCTTCACAGATAGTCCCCTGTCTACAGCACTCTGACGTCACAGCGACATGACTAGCGCGATAAATAACCGTTACCTGGATTTTGTCTAACGTGCGGTTTGATAACATTGGTCAGTGAAAATCACGTGGACAACGACCATAAGGAAAATTTGGCTATGGTTCACTGTACACAATCTACCCAAAAATGGTTATCAGAATTTAAAATATAGAATTGGATGGTATAAATTGGATTCCTTATTCCACTGCAAATCAAATCTTATTTGTCTTTGACAAAAGAAATCTAAAAGAACGAAAATCGGCGACTCCTTCACGAAAACATGCCTATATAGTTTTGACCCCCTTAAACCCCACATTTATATAGTAAAACTGGGGTTTACAAGGGTATACATTATTTTTCTCATTTTGCTCGAAAATATAGATTGTGGGTACTCGTTAGAACCGCCTCGTCGAGGCGTTTTGAGCAGAAATATGAAAAATATTTGAATTTTTGTCTGAAAATTTTCAATTTTTCGGTGATTAACTTTTCAGTATATTTGAATAGGCATGTTTTCGTAATGCGGTTTTATTCATATTTCGTCTCTCCATATAGAGCAGTATAGATTGCTAGACTGCATACGTCCCCAAGTACCGGCTTAAGCGTTAGCACATTAAAAAACACTCTTTTGATCAGCGAATACCCAAAGTAGGGTGCGAATTCGTGCAATATGCTCCGAGTCTCCACTGATCACTGACATATTCTACTACAGCAAATAATTCTGAGGACTATGGCGTGATATACGTTGCAATATTGTATCTGATAATGTATTTGTTCCATATTAAATATATGTATTATATATAAAGATATTTATTGCAAATGAAATATATTTATTCACAATAAATTATTTATGTGCGATATAAAACCATATTTCTTTGCTACATAAATATTTATCGCCAATAGAAATATATTTATTCACCATAAACTATTTATTGGCAATAAAATATATTTATTCACATTAAAGATATTTATTTGCAACATATATGTTTTTTCTTGCAAATGAAATAGGTATTGGTACAATATTTTATTTGGACAATAAAAAATCATAATATACAAAAATATATATTTATAAAAAAAAATATTGACAATATTTACAAAAATATTCATTGTAAGTTGAAAGAATTAGAATTGTGGGACATGATGTAGCCTTGTAGCAGAAAATTTCATTGGCTCTACAAAATTTCCGGCGGTTCGATCCTTGGTCAGCTCACTGCTTAGATTTTCGCAGTTTAGACTCTCGTCCTTAGATGCCCCAATGTTTGCCTGTCTCCTAGAATTTTAGAGACTTTTGTTGCAGTTTTCTTAACACTTCTATGAGAAGCTCTAGTTGCCCAGCCTGCACGGAAACATTAGGATCACTAGACACGTATGGACTAGTGATCCAAGCTCTAGTTGCCCAGCCTGCTCGGAAATTTTAGGATCACTAGACACGTATGGACTAGTGATCCAAGCTCTAGTTGCCCAGCCTGCACGGAAATATTAGGATCACTAGACACGTATGGACTAGTGATCCAAGCTCTAGTTGCCCAGCCTGCACGGAAATATTAGGATCACTAGACACGTATGGCCTAGCGATCCAAGCTCTCGTTGCCCAGCTTGCACGGAAACATTAGGATCACTAGACACGTATATACTAGTGATCCAAGCTCTAGTTGCCCAGCCTGCACGGAAACATTAGGATCACTAGACACGTATGGACTAGTGATCCAAGATCGGCCCCAAGATCTGGACTATATAGCGAAGTATATAATACTTTTAGGTTTCAAAAAAAAAAAAAAAAAAAAAAAAAAAAAAAAATGCATATGGACCGCTAGTCCGTGTGGACTAACTACACGCCACATCCAAAACAAAGAAACTACAACACACGAGAGAAATAGCGAGTGTTGAGCTGACTTGTGCCGGCAGAGGTGCGAGCTCGGGGTGCGAGGTGACAAAGGTCGAAACGGCAAAGAATCAAGTTGACCATAAACCGCGAACCAAATCAATGGAAGCTGCCATTATTATTATTAGGTTTCTCAGAGCCAATGAAATCCGCTTTTACAAAACCGTGTCACATCTTATCCATAAATATTTTGCACATTGCAAATATTTTTTTGTGACACAACAAAATATTGTATCAATAAATATTTATCAATTTTACTAAATACATATTTTATTTTGAAAGATATATTTGTATTGCCAATACATATCTTTTGTTGCCGATTAATATGCACATTATAGAACAATTATCCTTATATAGAAAAAAATATTTAGATTTTGCAAATAAATATATTTTTAATGGTCATAACTATCTTGATATAGGTTAAATATTTAAATATGCAACAAATATATTACCAGATACAATTTTGCAACGTATATCACGCCCTGATGCACAACGAATATGCAGCTTGATCTGGGGCTTCGTAGTGTTATCACATCATTACGAAAACACGCCTATTCAAATATATAGAACTTCTCAGCTCCAAAAGCTGAAAATTTTCAGATAAAAAACTCTGATCTTTTTCATATTTCTGCTCAAAGCATAGATTGTGGATACTCGTTAGAACCGCCTCGGTGAGGCGGTTCTAACGAGTACCCACAATCTATGTTTTTGAGCAGAAATAAAAAAAAATATATATATACCACTGTAAACCCCAGTTTTACTATATAAAAGTGGGGTTTAAGGGGGTCAAAATTATATAGGTATGTTTTTATGATGTATAGCTCTGCTTATTTGCAAGAAAATACTCTACAGATGATATTGAGAGTCCCAGCAGGCACACAACGTTGAAACAACGTCGATTTAACGTATAATCAACTTTGTTTCACGTTGTGTAACGTCGTTAAATCGACGTTGTTTCAAGGTTGTGTGCCCGCTGGGAGTGGTTCTTTAATGGTTAGCATACTGGATAAAAAATTCAACAGACGACAATTTGAAATCTTTTCTTATTTACCCAGAAAATAGACTTTGACATTTCATGCAAAGTGTCTCCTAAGGAGACAATTGGCATGAAATATCAAAGTCAATTTTCTGGGAAAAATAGGTAAACCAATTCAAAATGTCGTCTGCTGAAATCATTAACCAGCATGCTCAGCGTTTAGAATGTAAAGCAGCCGTCCCGGCGTCAGTAGAATGTACCTGTATTGAATATCGTGCGTCTGGTGCGTCTGGTGCATTGTTTCAATAAAACCACATGCTTAACTCTTTCGCGGGAATTTCAGACGACGTTTGTCGTCTGCTTTTCTTTTTTAACAAACTATCGCTTGAAAAAAAGTTTATACATAAAGTAGACAGACTGAATGTCAAACAGCGTAGATTCAGATGAGACGGCTCATATGAGCCGTCTCATCTGGATCTGTGCTGTTTGCAAAAGCCTATTATTATCGCCTGTGGCAGTGAAAGAATTAAAGCGAGCTCCCCATTATATTTAAACACTGTCATGAAATAACTGAAAACCTACACCCCCCCCCCCCCGCAAAAAAATCCCACAAAACACACACACACACGCACGCACAATAACAACAATGTTCAACGAATCACAATAACTTACCATTGTCGATTTTAACATATATTTCGGTCCGCCAATTATCAGTTGTAGCTTTGTTCCAGTTATTAATGCCATCACAGGTAAAGCATTGGATAATCTCATCACTGATATTATAAAAGATACAGACAGCAATACTAACGGTGGTCTGGGCTGAAACTTTTTATGTCTGTTTCTCGGCCCACCCGGGGATCAACTAGTGGAATTCTTTTGCTCTAGTATTCCATTGGTGTTGTTTGACACCCCAAGGATCCCCAAGCGTCTCAACACTTTGTTTCTGTTGAGTCCTCATCTTTGCTCCCTTAAAGGCTATACCTCTGATTTATTTGTTGTCCGTAATGATTCGTGAATGAGTTAGAAGACCGCCACGCGGACCAAATACATATATATGTTTTACCACTAGAGAAACTGAGGGCGTGGGTTGGGATCCCTTAAAGCTAACTTTAGCTAGCCCCAGTAATTTATTACTGACCGTTCCAAGGCGGTTCTTTCATTGTGTTCCTTTCTGTTAAATGTGTTTCACTTACAAATGTTTTTTCTTTCTTTTCATTACGAAAACACGCCTGTTCAAATGTATAGAAAAAATCACCACCAAAAACTGAAAATTTTCAGCTAAAAACTCAGATATTTTTCATATTTTTGCTCAAAACATAGATTGTGGGTACTAACGAGTACCCACAATCTATGTTTTTGAGCAGAAACAAGAAACATAATGTATACCCCTGTAAACCCCATTTTTATTATATAAAAGTGGGGTTTACGGGGGTCAAAATTCTATAGGCATGTTTTCGTGATGTAATAACTATGTTTGTTAAAGATATATTCAGTTAATTTTGGGTAACAGAGTTGCCATCTTTTTGAGAACGGATTACCAACTGTGATTGCCATCTATTCTTTTGTGGCGGTTTAATTGTATTTGTCTGTCTTTCTCTTTGATGTTGAGAACATATTGTGGATCTGATTGTATCAGTTCCTGAGTTTACTTGTTTACTTCAACGAAACACAATCATTTACAACTGTCGATTTCAGTATATTTCGGTCCATTAATCGTCAACTCTGGCAATGATCCAGTTATTAATGCCATGACAGGAAATACCTTGGATGATCTCATCTCTGACATTATCAAAGATACAGTCAAAATGCTTCAACGAACACACACACACACCTATTCTTGTTAGCTTATTTTTGAATATTTTCAGAATATTTTTGTTTCATCAGCCATCAACTGTCGCAATGATCCCGTTTCTAATTCCGTAAAACATTTGACGACCTCATCAGTCGTATTAGACATCAACTTTCAAGTACACATACCCATTTATCCTTGTCAATTTCAGCATATTTTTCGGTCCGTCAACCGTCGACTGTGGCAATGATCCAGTTGTAAATCCCCTAACAGGTAAAACATTGGATGATGTCATCATTGAAATCATCAAAGACACTGACAACAACACAAACGGCATCCTAGATGTTGATGAGGTCAGGACGGAGCTCCTCGCTAAATGGGGCGGCCCAGGTATGTATAAAATTTGATACCATAATGCTCCACTTTAACCCTTATCTTTTTTCCACTGTGAGTTTTGAAATGGATTTTTTCCATTATTTAATTTGGAGATGTCCTTTGTTGCCAAAAGAGATGTCAGTCAAAAATCAAAGACTGGCAAACAGTGTAGATTCTGATGAGATGGTTCATTATAAGCTGTCTAATCTGGATCTACACCGTTTGCATAAGGTTGAAACTGGGGTAAAAGAATCACGCACATTTTAGCAAACGACCTTCTAATTTTATTTTAGTCGTATGCGAAAATAAGGCTTCACATTTCACATGAAATATTTGCCTAACCAGCAGATGATATTCTATTTTATTATTATCATTTTAGGGAAAATAAAGCTAGACAGACATTTCATGTGAATCATCTTCCTAAACAGCCGACGATTTTCGGATTTTTAAATTACTTTCACGAAAACAAGGCTTGACGTTTCATGTGAATTACATGCACATGATATGCCAGGTTTTTCTGTACAATACTACTACTACTAATAATAATAATAATAACAATGATGATAACTAGAACAGTGTTTTTAGAGGCAAACGTATGTTCCCTCACCAGTCTGAACAGACATATTGTTGAAATAGATGTATCTATAATTTCTCTTTTGTGTGTGTGGTCGATGGGGGCCATTTTCCAAAACCTAAGCCCTCGTGTAAAAATGGGTTCAAGGTAACCAAAATCTAAGCAGTTCTTGTCCCTGTCTCAACAATCTAGCTGTGCAAGTTTGGTCAAACTTCATCCATTTATTAAGGAGATAGGGTGCAGACAAGCCATTTTCGAACAATCTGAGCCCTCCTGTGACCTTGAAAATGGGATCAAGATCACCAAAATCTATTCAGTTCTTATCCATGTCACAGCAATATAGCTGTGCAAGTTTGGTCAATATGCATTCATTCCTTAATGAGACAGGGTGCAGAAAAGCCATTTTCCAACAATGTAAGCCCTTGTGTGACCTTGAAAATAGTGTCAAGGTCACCAAAATTTAATCAATTCTTTTCCATGTCACAACAATATAGATGTACAAGTTTAGTCAGAATCCACCCATTCCTCAGTGCAGTCAAGCCATTTTCCAACAATCTAAGCTTTAGTGTGAACTTAAAATGGGGTCAAGGTCACCAAAATCTAATCAGTTCTTTTTTTATGTCTCAACAATACAGATGTACAAGTTTGATTATAATCCATCCATTCATTCAGGTGATATGGTGTAGACAAGCCATTTTTCCAACAATCTAAGCCCTCATGTGGCCTTGAAAAGCAATATAGATGTGCAAGTTTGGTCAAATCCATTTGTTCCTTAAGGAAATAGGGTGCAGACAAGTCATTTCCAGCTATTTTCTAACAATCTAAGCCCTTGAAAATCAAGGTTACCAAAATCTAATCAGCATCCCCAACCCAATGATAAACATGTGTAAGTTTGGCCAAAATCCGTCCATTCATTAATAAGGTAGAGTGCACACAAGCGGTTACGCCGGATAATATTAATAATAATAATAATAATAATAATAATAATAATAATAATAAAGTAGAATGGCGTCAATTGCTGTAGTGATTGATTCTTTAAGGGTTCAATCCCATCAGTTGTACAACATTTTCTTTGTAAGGGTGATATGGTTTAACATCACAAAAACATGCCTATATAGTTTTGATCCCCTTAAACCACACTTTTATATAATAAAACTGGGTTTACAGGGGTATATATTATTTTTCTTATTTCTGCTCAAAAACATAGGTTGTGGGTACTCGTTAGAACCGCCTCGCCGAGGCGGTTCTAACGAGTACCCACAACGTATGTTTTGAGCAGAAATGTGAAAAATATCAGAATTTTTATCTGAAAACTTTCAGTTTTTGGTGGTGAAATTTTCAATATATTTGAATAGGCGTGTTTTCGTAATGAACAGAATTAACTCTGGTCCTGCTGAACCTGGATATGCCCTGTCTTTGCAAACAGTACAGATCCAGATAAGCCAGTTGATCTGAACCTGCCCTGTTTGCCATTAAGTATTTGAATTAAGAATTTGTATCAACAACCTCCATCAAGTAATCTGATTGGCTGAAAATTATAAGTGGGCGTGGCATCTTAATTTATTCAGCATGAGAAGGGGGATTAAACTCAGTGTAAACAGAACACAGTATATTCAAAAAATTCATTCAGCGCTAGACTGTCACCCACGACTTCTCGACTGTGAAACATGTGCACTACTATCATGTCCAGCCAATGACTTCCGCTAGTTTTACAGTATACCCACGCATCTGAGTTGAAGATTCTATTTTTCAAGAAAACAGTCTTGATTTTTCAATATATTATGTGCCTTTTTGTAAATGCCATGGAACTGTGTTTTGAGCAGAAACATGAAAAATATCAGGGCCCAGTTGTTCAAAGCGTCGTTAGCTTAACAGCTCGTTAAGGTTCGTTTCGTTAACTGTTTTAGCGGATTCAATACACAATATTCTAAAATTTTTTGCTGAAAAATGTGAGTAGCTTTTGCAGTGCAAAAGCTACTCACATTTTTTCAGCAAAAAATTTCAGCATATTTTCGCATCACTCGATTGAAATTTTAACGAATCGTTAACTAACGACATCGTTAGTTTTGAACAACTGGGCCCAGAATTTTTATCTGAAAACTTTCATTTCTTGGTGGTAAAATTCTCAGTATATTTGAAAAGGCGTGTTTTCATAATGTCCCCCGAGTACTTTTGGAATATACGGTAAGTTTCAAGTAACAGAATTTTTGATAGTTTTCATATATCATACCATCCAAGACATGCCTAGGTTGGGACAGTTGGGAATTAGGGGTGGGAGGGGGAGGAGGGAGGGGAAGGTCTATAAGCTGCTCAAGATCTAACTTGTACGTATTTCTCATTTTCCACATTCATTTCTATTTCTTGTGTAGACAACATCGTAACTGAGAGTGAATTCGTTAATGCATTCAGTGTGAAATATTCTGAGGCGCCATCTGTAACGAGACAGTTTTTCCACAGTATGGATATGACTGGGGACGGTGTCCTAACGGAACTAGATTTCATATTACAAATATTGGTCCTCGATCCTGACTGTAAGTGTTTTATCTTATTTATCTATTTACTTATTTATTCATTCATTTAATAATAATAATAATAATAATAATAATAATAATAATAATAATAATAATTATAATTATTATTATTATTGCTATTATTATTATTATTTTTAGTAGTAGTACTCGTAGTAGAAGTAGTAGTACTACTACTACCACTACTAGTAATAGTAGTAAAGATCAAAATATAATCTTGTCCGATGATCTGAGGCCTCTGGTTCCTAATTGCATTACGTCAAATTGAAAACTGAAACCAGCGAATCATAGGTCACAGGACAATGCTATAGTTTTACCTATAAATAAATTAAAATATAACATTGTCCGGTGATCTGATGCTTCTGGTTTCCAGTTGTATTTCGCTAAATATAAAATTGAAACCAAAAGTCACATGCCGAAAAGACCAGAAGGTATAAACAAACACTATGATGAAGTACAGGGAGACGTTTTACGGCCGCCACACGGCACTTAACACCAACTTTAGAGAAGGGGGGCCGAGGGGGGAGGGTGGTGTTTGCAGGATAAAGGCCACACTTTTTGTTCAATTCTTTTGAAACTTGCACAGATTGTTTTTGTATTGTCACAGACGTTAACCCTATTGAACATCCGCCCTACTGACAATAAAGAAAATCTGTCGAATAGTTTTGGAAAAAGATTTTTAATTTTCCTGTTGTATAAACATGTATACAACATAGTGATTTACAACTTGAAGGTCGTGGCTGCAAATCCCGGTGGATCCATGAAAAAAAAAAATATTATATCACTTTATCATTTTTTGTCGCTAAATACTCGAACCCTCTAAAAAATTGAAAAAAATCTGATAATGACTTTTTTTTTTTGTAAATAGTGCTTGTTTTCCCTATATAAGATGAATTTTACTGATCAGGGTCTTTATAATTATGGTTATGTTCAATTCCCAGCAAGATTTTTCTTGGTAAACTGGCCAGATGACATGAATCATGAAAGTTGCATGAGAGGTTAATCTAAGCGTTTTTCATGTGGAAACACTATTTTACCTGCAAAGAAAGTTTTTGTACCGGTGATGAAACCCGGAAAACATACTGTACTTGCCAGTAGAGATATTCAGGTCCTCATTGGGCTCTTGTTCTTTTTCGGAATGTCGATTTCAACGTGAGATCAAAGGAAAACAACTTTAATTGGCAATTAACGAAAATAACTACTTGTTTATTAATTTATAATGTTTTGTTATGTCATATTTTAAGTTTTTCTTTCTATCTTCCTTTCAAAGATTAATATCTAGAAAAGTGACCTGGTTCGAATTTCTCATGTAATATTTCTTTTCTGTTGTATTTGGATGTTTTCTTTTTGTTTTGTATGAGAACGAATTGACCAAATGAGAACGAATTGACCAAATTGAGCACAAATAGACCAAATGAGGATGAATTGACCGTAGAAAAATTCTACGAGCGTATGAGTACAAACTAACCGAAAAATGAGTACGAGCTGACCAAAATGAGAGCGAATTGACTTAGTATGAATTAACTTGAGAACGAATTGACATCGCACCAGCTAAGGACCTTTACTTTCTTCATGCGGTCAGCGAAGGTTCTGATCAGATTGGTCAGATGCGCACATGCTATTTTGTTGGTTTTATCATGCGCTGACTCATTTATAAAGTTTTAAGGGAACCTTGTATATCTGGTAGTTTTTTTGCCATTTGTTTTGTAAGGGGAGTAACTTTTGTGATTTTCTGTTTGTTTCCCTGCACGTCAGTTTCCTTCTGCGAAGGAATCTCTTCTAAACGAAAATCATGAAGAGGGGCATATTATTTGCTTTTAGAGCAGATAACTTTTCAGAAGGGAGACAAATAACCATTTTCGTAGGGTTGCCGCTCCTGAGAGTGTATACATTCACCTTTTAAGCGAATTGTACAGATAAATGAGTAGTTTGCACTTGGCATGTCCTGTTCACATATGCCTAGGATGGGGCCCATTAATACAAAAACCTGACCATTGCAGATTTCCCTAGGTTTGAATACCATAAGGCCTTTAGACACACTTAAATTTAGTCTTTAGTGTTCAATTTCCAGCATTCGTAGACCTTTAATCGTTTGTTCTGACATTTAGAAAGTTAAAAAGAAAATAAATGGAGTCTTCGAGGCATATGTGGACAGCGAAGGCCCAGATCAGCCTGCGCATGCACGAAGTCTGATCAGGGCCATCGATGTCCGCTTTCAGATTCATTGGACAAGACTAATGACCGAGACACGTCTTATTTTTATGTCTTACAGGGAAAAGGATACGATTTAGGGGAGGCAACTTTCAAAAGAGTTTGGCCGCCCTTCTGAAAAGGGGTCTTCTCTAAAAGGAAAGAATTTGCTCCTGGGGGAGCAAATTCTTTCCTTTTAAAGTAGACCCCCACTGGAAGCATTTTGTTTCTTTTAAATACGACACTTTTTATAGAGGGGAGACAAATATAAAACTTTTAACAGGGTTACCTCTCCTGAAAGTGTATCACTTATCCGTGAATCTGTACATTATGGTGTAATAAGTAAACCCTCGTTACAATAACATTTGTTACTAAAGATGTTACCGTTTAAATAAATTTGCTGCTGTAAAGAATCTTTTTAAAACGCAGCAGAATGATATATAAAAAATGTTCACTGCAGCTGTAGTCAATGCCGTGTGACGGCCGTAGAACGTCTCCCCGTACTTCATCATAGTGTAGATTATATTTCATTTCCTTTGGAATCATTAGGCCCATTGAAAATGGAGTTTTGCTCATGTATACGCTAGAGGGCGTAAGCAGTGTTGCAAACTTCATTACTGCTTCACCAGAAGAGTCTCAATGAAACCGAGACTCCATTTTCTATCTGTAATATGTTCTTTGATTCCAAAGGCAATTTTTTAGATTTTTATTTGTCTTATTCGTATTTCTCCACAGACGATATGATTTGGATATTTGTTAGAATCGCCTCACTGTAGCGATTCTAACAAATATTCAAATCATATATTTCTAAATCTATCTATCATCAATCTCTAATACAAAACATATCTGTCTCTTTTTTTTATAGTTAGTGGAACAGTAGACAAAGACGAGTTCAGAAGGTTCATACACCAGGTAAATGGAAGTGTTGTCTTAAAGGTTGATAGCTGACCTACTTTTGATTATAACCCAACATTTTGAGACCTGAGTCGTTATAAAGTGCTTCCGAGAACTGTATATTTTAATGTATAAGCAGAAAATTTTCTCTTAATACTAGTTTGCTACCTAGGTTACGTAACCAAATTACGTCAAGGGAGATGGTTATGCCATCGTTTAAAGGCTCCATATTCCTAAAAAAATAGACATTTTACTATCCAAGAAAGATTTAATAAATTGATATATGGTATTAATGCAATCATAAAATGTGGCATCTGACAGCCTGTAAAATTTCAGTAAGTCTCTCGTTCTTGAAATGAAATGTTTTTGTTTTTTTTTGTGTTTTTTTTTTTTTTTATCTTATCTCTGAAATAATGTTGCCAACATTAATTCAGAGATACGATAAAAAACATTTTATTTTTGATCAAGTTCAAAAATGAGAGACTAACAAAAATTTTACAGGCTGTCAGATTACCATGTTTTATGATCGTATTAATACTATGTATCAATTTTTTAAACCTTTCTTGGTTAAAAAATATCTATTTCTGAGACATATGGAGCCCTTAAATGGCGGTTGGTCATCAACTATTTTCTACGGCCATTCTCACCGTTGCGCTGATTAAGGGCGGACAGTTGTCAGTGTCTGGCGAAAGAATAAGCACAAGTACATTCGCTAAGAGGACTAAGCCTGCCCAGGCAAAGTCTGATTCGATAAACTGTCTGCCTCGAAATGATCTTAAGGTTGACATGGCCGTTAAACTCCAATAATATAAAAAATATATTGCGAGTTCTCATTAGAAATGCCTCCCTTCTAGAATGTGTACCCACAGCCTGAGATATGTGTTTTTGTGAAGGAATAAGAAAATGTATAATTTTAGTTCATTAAGACAATTATTATGCGCGAAGGTTTGAAATTATATAAATAAACAAATATAACAATAATATGAATAGTATTAATAGTATTATTAAAAATAATCACAGTATTTTGATGTAATTGGCTTAAACAATAGACCACTTCAATGTTATTGCTTTCATCTGGGCTACTGACCATGTGATAAAAATGTTATGCAACGTTACCAATAATTCTGGTTGACACGACTATTTTCGGTTCCATAGATACCAATTGATTCAATCCAAATTTTACCTGTACAAATAATTCATTTTGATTAATATTTACGCTTAAATTATCTTGTGTTTAAAAATACAGCTTTAAGAAGCAATTTGACTGCTTTTGCTAGAATAACCGTTTCAGTGATATTTTCCGATATCAGCAGGCACGCGCGCAACCGTAATAATGACCTTTATGGTGACCATTTTAACGCCTACTTTTAGCTACTGCTTTATTTTCATAAAAAAAGAAAAAAAATCGGACATTTCACTGTCCGATAAATGTAAACAATAACATTCTGCCATCTAAACCAGAACGAGGCTAGAACCTACCCTCCGTTAAAGACCGAGAGGTTCAGAATAATTTAAATGTGTGACGCAGTTTTTAAAGTGGTCTATATTTATTCAACAGTTCATAAAAATAAACAAATACATACAAAACAATAGAAACAGGATCTGACAGTAACCAACGAAGCTTATTTTAGTCGTCTCCTGAACATTGATTTTAACAGAGATTAGGTCATTTTGTTATGTTTAAAGCCAGTGCTTAAGAAGTAGGTTCCTAGTAGAGGTGTTTCATGTTTAGCGATGTTTAGCGATGTTTATTTTAGTTATTACATAAATCACCTTATATGGTTCTTCTTTTTCAGCACCACCCCCACGGCTGCACCTAATCAGGCCCTGTTTTTCTTGTGAATTGAATTTTTTTTGGAATGAACTTGTATGAAACCATTATAATGTCTTGTTGTTACTTTGTTATTTGATTCCAGCCATATACCCATGTCTTCGGGCATATGCGGATAGCGAAGGCCCAGATCCACACAGCCTCATCAGGGCCTTCATTTTCCATTAATGGAAGCATTGGATACTGAAGGATGTATGAATGGAGAGCAAAGGGCCGGATGATACTTTGTGCGCGCGCAGGATATTCTGAATCTTGGAGCAGAAATATTAAAGCCGACATGTCAGAAAACGTACTCTCGGACACGTGCGCCCTTGGACAGCCAAGGATGCAAAGTTTGTTAATGCGAACAACGAAGACTGAACCGAGTGTGCCATTACGAAAACACGCCTATTCAAATATACTGAAAGTTTTACCACCAAAAATTGAAACTTTTCAGATAAAAAAATCCTGATATTTTTCATACTTCTGCTCAAAACATAGATTGTAGATACTCGTTAGAACCGCCTCGTCGAGGGGGTTCTAACGAGTACCCACAATCTATGTTTTGAGCAGAAATAAGAAAAATAATGTATACCCCTGTAAACCCCAGTTTTACTATATAAAAGTGGGGTTTAAGGGGGTCAAAATTTTATAGGCATGTTTTCGTGATGGGGTGTGCAGGCTGATTTGAGTCTATTTTGGGCGTACATGCTCGAAGGGACGCTTTCACTTTTTGCATGCTGGGTAATTTTGCATGTTTTTTTTTTTTTTTTTTTTTTTTTTTTTTTTTTTTTTGTGTGTGTCGTCTGTGCAGTTTTTTTTATAATAAACTTTTTCAAAAATATCTTTCGGGAAAACCATCAGAGGGTCAGACAGTTTGGATCCAGATCAGGCCCTACATTTTGTCGGGCCTGATCTGGGTCTAAACTGTTTGCAAATGTTATCAGCAGACAACAGTCGACACTAGCGGGATAAGAGTTAAGTATTACATTTGGGCCCCTTTGATACATTCTCTTGGGTGATTTCTATGCATTTCTATGCATTTGATAAGCATTCTGGGTTTACACGTACATTTGTTCCAAATAGCTTTACAACGCCGGGTAGATACAACCAAGCACAATAAATTGCAACAGTGATTCTCAACAATTTTAAAAGATGATCAACCTCCCTCCAAACCAGCGGCCGTAAAACGTCTTTCTGTACTTCACCATGGTTTACTTCATAATTTCTAGTCCTTTGCGATAAATGTCCCTATTCCGGGATTTTTCGAAAAAAAAAAAAAAAAAAAAAAAAAATTGTGAGAGTCGCTGATGAGGCCCAGTTGGACGATACTAGCTAGTCGCACTCGGAACTCCTAAACTTCAGCTATTTTCAGGTTTGTGGGTGTGTTCATTACACTCAGTGGTCATTCTTTATGTACTACATTCTATACATGCATGTGCTCTAAAACATCTCTCGGGCCTTAAGGATATTACATCACCCAGGCACAATGTTTAGTGAGCAAAGTGGATCCCAGATTCATCAGTGTTAAACTTATTGTTGGATTAAAGTGATAAAGTAAATTGAAAGAAGGAAGTTAATACGGTACAGTGTCTAGATGATAAGGGCTGCGTCTTGGGAAAGAAACCATTATAGCATATGTGAACAGCAATAAGCAGCTTATAAAGGAATGGTGCGTCCAGTCCTGGAGTATGGCAGTTCGGGTTGGGACCTCCAAGGTGTAGTCCTGTAGGAAGAACTGGAAAGCGTGTAAAAGCGCGCAGAAATTATGCTTCCGCAAGTATGTCCATCAAGATGTTAAGCAGTTTATTTCGCCCTCAAATGAAATTATGCTTCCGCAAGTACAAGAATTCAGCAAAATCTTTAAAAAAGCAGTCTTGCCAGAAGCTATGCTGTTCACTCAAGTAAGCGGTAGGCCAAGGGCAAACCTCAGCCAAAGAACTAGATGTGGCCTCGCTAGGGTCAGGACGTGCGCATCGAAGGATTTTACAGAAAGTCCAGCCTTTTTCTCGTAACGATTCATAGTCTTGACCATTCTGTGACCTCATATGATATAAAAACATACAAAAGAAGACGTAACGTCAGCTGTTCTATATAGATAATAACTAGCCAAAAACACACCACTGTCTAAGAAATAAGAGAAGATTCTGAAAACATAATAGCTATCTAAATACAATCTTTCGAGGTTGCCCTTGGAAACAAAGAATGTCGTAGAAGAAAGACAATCGGTGTCTCAGTTTAATTGGGACTCTTTATATGGTAGTATGTACTTTGCAGGGTGGCATACGCCAACAAGCACCAGTTTGAGAAAAACTCAATTTTCTAAGATACAAGATTAGGTTCAAAGATCCTATTGAATATAAAAGTAACAATTGCACTAAGATGAAGTACGGGAGACCTTTTACGGCCGCTACATTGCACTAAACAAAAATTGGGGTAAAGAGAATTTCCTGCTATTGAATTCGACTTAAGGTTACCTGAAGGTATTGCCTTCCTTCTCAAAGTTGGGCTACTCTTGCAGGAAAAAGCTTGTTGAATGTGAGAAGCAAATTCTTTCCTTAAAGCGCACCTTATTTGAGAACATATCTGTCTACATTAGATTAACACACTATGTAAAGTATATTCAGTAAAATTCTTAATTTAAGACCACTCAAAAATAAGAACACTGCGCTATTAATACCAGCTTTTGCCATTTCCAAATGTTTTTTTCTTCTTCTTTTTTTTTTCTATTATTATTCTACAGAGCTCTAGATAAGAGGAGTATCCGTGTATTATGTTTTTTATTTCTCCACAAAAACACATGTTGTTGTACTCATCAGAAACGCCTCTCTGAGACGCTTTTAATGAGTACCACAACATATTTTCTGTAGAGAAGGGGGTGGGGAGGGGGAGGGTGTCGGGGTTGTGGCCTAGATTGTTTGGGCGCTGCAGTAGTTAACATTATATTTCATGGTGTTTTCTTGGTTTCAAGTCTTTACACCATTCAAATAAGGATGAAGATAGTTTGGTCTCTGTAGGGTTTCACGTTGGTTTTGGCCAAAATCCCAATATTCATATGTATTTTAAAACATATTTCGTTTATTTACTCACTTAAAGTATAACTATTAGTAATTGTTGATGGAAAGTGTTCAAAAAGCCAGATGCATAATTCTGTATGCAAAATATTGGGTTTAAGAAGTAAGTAAGTGTCTAAATTATTACCTAATATTTAGTGAAAAAAAAAAAATATCCTTATTCTTTATAAAATCATCTCAAGCAAAGTTGAGTTTGAAAGTCTGTTAGTTTGGTCTAATAGCTGGTTGAAAGGCAAAACAAATGCTGTTTCGAGTTTGTGAGAGAAAAAAATGAATTGGTTATCTGGCCATGTAAAAATCAGATCATAATCTTCACGGGGCACATTTAGGTTAGCCAAGGATGCAAAGTTTCTTCTTGCTGACAATGAAGACTCTGGTCAGACTGCGCGGACGCGCAAGCTAATTTGAGTCTTTGTTGGGCACAAATGTCAGAAGATACGCTTTCTCTCGTTGCGGCTTATAAGATGGCCTGCCGTTTGACACTGTTTACCAATTTGTGTAGAACAGATGACGTTACGTCATAGTAATCTGACTGTCACGACCAAAGGTTCTGACATGTCATTGCTCTTTACACCCTGATAAAAGTGATCCTCAGTTCTAACATTTCAGTCGTCTGGTCACTAACTGAAGAAGAACAAACGTACGTCAATATTTTGTACAGTTTTTATTTTATTATGACATGGGTAGTTCGAGCCAATGAGGATAAATCATAGTGTCAGGACAGGAGGCAAATAAGGTTAAATTAAGGATGTATTTTCGAAATCCTATTATATAATTGTGAGTGTACTTATTAGAATTGCATCGATGAGACGATTCTTATGAGTACACACAACATACATTTTCATGATAAAATAGGACTTTATTTTCTAGAATACAATCTGTATCAATCTACCGCGCTGATTGCTCCAACTGACGTAAGTACACAAACCAGACAGCAATTTATTATCCTATAACTTCCTAGAAAGATTTTTTTTTGTAGAAAGTGTCGGATCTCATCTGACACAAACTACTATGTTCTGACATAACAGACGTCGCGGTTTATTGAGCTGGATTGAATCGTTTGAAAACGTTTTCGTCATCAGAGCATTTGAATTCCAAATGTTAGCATACCGAATCCATAACTGCTTGGCTCGAAATTTTCATGCCTCAAAATAAAAATTAGAAGTAAACATTCTTGTATAAAAATACATATCCATTCAGAATAACGAGTTTTTGTGGCTGGTATTGTTCTACTGCAGTGACTAGTTATTTTTCTACCTGGATGTTTGATATTTTGACACTTGTAAGTAAATCTGTGAAAAATATTGGTAAAGACACCCAAAAAATGCTACAATTATGAAGCGCAGCTTTCCCGAGGCACCAAAAGAGGTGAAGAACATATAATGTCAAAACAAACACCACATATGAAACGATAGACGCACAAAGAACTGCAGCAGTGGAACGCATAAGAACGGCCAGTAGGAAAATTGCTGGGGGAGCGTAACTCTTTCAGCGTCAAATTTCAGACGACATTTGTCGTCTGCTTTTTTTATTTTAACAAACTATAGACTGGAAAGAAGTTTATAAGTAAAGTTGAAAGACTGAATGTCAAACAGCATAGATCCAGATGAGACGGCTCATTGCTCACTGAGCCGTCTCATCTGGATTTATGCTGTTTGCAAAAGCCTATTATTATCGCCTGTGGCAGTGAAAGTGTTAAACCTTCTCATGCTGAATAAATTAAAATGCCACGCTCACTTCTAATTTTCAGCCAGTCAGATTACTTGATCCAGGTTGTTGATACAATTTTAAATACTGAATGGCAAACAGTGCAGATCCAGATCAGTTGAAGAAGCCAACTTATCTGGATCTACAGTGTTTGCAAAGGTAGGGTATATCCGGGTTCAGCAGGGCAAAGGTTAAATCAGTATTAAGCGCGAAACCTCATCCTTATCCTCCGATGAAGCTCAAAACAGTACAATACAAACGGAGAGAAAACTGAAAACAAAGTGGGAAGCCATTGAAGAAGATCACCTCCGAATGCTAGCATCGCAACAGGGAAACAGTAAGAAATTGGGCAGCCGTATATCCGCCTTCGAACGAAAGCAGTATAAACCGGGGATGGGGTTGAGAGTGGGGATGTGCTTTTGACAGTTTTACTGGGACGAAACCTCAGCTTTAAGGTCATAACTGACACCTGATGCAAACTTTTTATCTCAACAATAGATTTTCTTTGAATTCTGCATTTTGCTTTTCCATTTCATAGTAAAAGTTATAAAACAACAAAAAGCTGGTCACCACCTGGTATCAGAGTTCTGGTACTTCAAAGATGTATCCCTTAGGCATTTTTCTTCAAAGTTGTTCTAGGCTCTAGTAGACTGAGAAAATCATTCTAACCCGGCAACTAACACCTACGAGATACCTTCATTTATTGCAACAGAATGGCATTAGAATATGCAAAATGCAGAAAAGCCTTAAGGATGCAAAGCAAACATTAATATACCTAATAATGAACATTTTAGTCCACCCAAATGGTGAAATTTTAATGTAAATTTAACAAAATTACTAAATATTCAAATATTAAAGACACTTCCCAACAATAAATTTCCATTAAACTTTCAAATAATAATTACTACTTCTTGTGCAGTATTATTCTGAAATGACATAAAATTTCACTACCTGTGAAACAAGGTAATGCTTGATAATTAACTCTACTCCCGAAATAGCAAAATTCTATTTTTCTAAATAATTAAACAGTTATGATAAATTTCTAAAGGTCAGTATTGCTTTAAAATGGTATGGTGTCATATTCATATGTCACATTCTAGATATATAGAGATAATCTGAACAATAATGCACACCAAAATGATGATTAGTCTTATCAAATATTATGAATTGTTACCCCACCCCCTGTTTTCTAGAAACATACGCTCAGCATGATAAAATGTGATTAAAATGATTCAAATGGCCACATAAATATAACTCTTAATTGTAATAAATACATCATATTGCAGGATTCGTCTAATAAATTATACAGAATTATATACATGCATTACACATTTGGAAGACTGGATGAGTTTAAAGGACGCATTTTGGTAATTTTACCACTTAAAATTGCTAAATCAAGAGCAATAACTCATGTCATATGCACTGTTTTATGTAAACAAGTGTACAAAGTGTGAGGATTTATCAAATGGATACTACCATACAAATTTTATTGTAACCTGATCTTCAGGAGGAAAATTATTAAAGTAAAACATGAATTTTACTCATTTTTCCACATAAATGCTATAATTCAGGGGCAACAGCTCCTGCAAGAATAAATGCAATATATGTCAGAAGCATCTATGGTGTGCAGTCTATCATAACAAGGTTTCATAATAAGTTTCGTCTTATCTTAGTAATAGATTAAGATATTGCATTATTACTAAGTTAAAGAGAGTTTTTCCCATTTTGCACATAGTAAAATAGTAATCAGGGGCTATAACCCATGTTAGACTGAAAAAAACATTTTTATCTTAGTATAATTGCATTTCAAGTGTCAAAAAAGGGTAAGAGAAAAGTCCAGGGAGTTCCACAATCACAAACCGCAGCCCTTCCCAGACACCAAGAGGAAGAAGAAACAGACAAAACCAAACAATCGTAAATCGAACAAACGTACGAAAAGCACCAAGACTAGCTATCTCTTCTTAAAGCGAGGTAATCGCAATGCTAAAAGGACTTTAAAACACAAGAACAAAATAACACATGGCAAGACATAAAACAAATCGCCTCGTAAAATATACCACAAAGCAACAAAGTCAAGCCAATGTATATGTGCAAATTTCAGATGAATAGGGCAAAATATAATCAAGTGATAAGGCAAAATTTTGTCTTGCAAGAGTTATCGTTACTGGTACTAGTAGTAACCTTCATTCTTAAAGACTGGTTGCTTCCGAGATGCCTTTGTCAGTTGCTGAAATCAATCCCAAACGCAACGTGTGCGCCCAACGAAGACTCAAATCAACCTGCGCATCCACGAAGTCCGATAAGAGTTTTCGTTGTTTGCATGAAGACACTGCATCCCTTCGCTATCCAAAATGCGCCCAGTGAAGGTTCTGATCAGACTATGCGATGGCGTGGCTACAAACTGGAGAATATGAGAAAACCATGAGTAAAACCACGATGAGCCCGATCACTGAGGAATAAAATCAAGTACAATCCGTCTAGGCTAAATTTACGACTGAGCCACCTGCGGCCTGACCCGCTGTCGTGCAAAAAGCCGATTTCACTCCGACTCAATGGAAAGTCCCAAAGATCTACGATAGCGTTCCAGACAGAAACTTCACTGTGACCAATCGAAGTCGGTATAAAACCAAATGGCCGCGCCTAATATTTGAGAGAACTCTCGCGGAAGCGAAGTATTTTAAGCGATAATGCCTACCCCTCTGCCGTGTAAAGGGTTTCAAACGCCTTCAAAGTAAAACAAATAACATTAGTTTTTTTCCATGTGCCTTGGAAAGATGATGCGCTCTGTCTAATATGACTCTTGGTAAAGCTGAAGCGCCCGCCATGTTTCTTATTCCGAGATCGATTGGTTGATTTAGCCGTATGACTCAGCACTACGTCTCTTGGATTTCGAGTGAATTACGGAATAGTACGGAAACTGTTTGAAATCGGCTATAAAGAGGGCTGAATTGCAAACAGTAAAAAACGGAAACAAACCGCTTCTTTGATCTGGTATTACATGGTTTGCTCATGAAAGCTTGTGCGAATGTTTCGGGCAAATGACGGGCACATGACTTTTTTACAACGTCGCATTAACATCGATACAAAGTCACCCCATCGGGCACGTGACTATATATTTACATTCTCAGCACATTTAGAGAATAAAGCTATAGTTTTAACTATTGAGACGTAACGTTGTCCATACTTCAATGAATACATTGACTCACGCGACGTAACGTTATCATTAATTCTAACACCCCTGCTCGTGTTGTTCCTTATTTGTCTTTACATTTCTAGCCGTGCTTTATCTAAGGCATTTGAGCACAGGAATTTCGTCGCGCGCTATCAACGGGAAACCAATCATAATACTGTTGCGAAAGTTGCGTCCCTGGTAACTATGGACGCTAACTTACAATACTGGTCGAAACATTCATATGCATAATAAATTACATTAGTAAGACAGAAAATTATCTAAAACATTGCAGTTCTTTGACCATTTTTACCTGATGAGTTCCTCTACAGGTTATACCATTCGAACACATTCGTTTTACTCATTATTTCCATCATGTATTTTTGTTGACATTATCGAAAACAAAAATGTCGGTAAACATCATTATTTTGCTGTTTTATATCTGTCCTCTTCAGGTCCATCCAGGCATTCCAAATTCATCCGTTTTGCAATTCTTTCATGAACACAGGATACGGTTTTTTTTTTTTTTTTTTTTTTTTTTTTTTTTTATGTTTTACATCATTTTAATATTTACATCGTCAGCTGATTCGTATCAGTATCCACCACTTTGAATATTCGTCATCGAACCTTGTAACTACGTAACCGTGTGACGTAATGCTTAAGAGGTATTGTCAACTACAAAATGGGGAAGTCAGGTAATAACAAAAATCTCAAAAATCAATAAAAATCTCATTTTTAAAACATTCGCTCAGTGAGGGGTGTTAGAAAAGAAATAAATTATTCCGGAACCGTGCTCAAATGCCGCAGATAAAGCATTTGAGCACGGTTCGGAATAATTTATTTCTTAAGTGACGTCAAAATTAACAATGGTTCTCGGCGACGTTATGACGTTTCAATTTTAGCCCTCCAACTTTGTCTTTTCGTCAAATAATGGGTAGAAAATAATATAGATAAAAGTAATAAAGGCAATTTCTTGAACGTTCATTGACGTATGAATAACATCGGGTCACAAGCAAAATAAGTGAACCCCTTAGTGTAAACTTTGCTCGCGACCCAATTTTGCTCATACTTCAATGAAGCTTAAAGAAATTGCCTTCATTTCTTATATAACGTTGCATTTGCGTCGATGCAACGTTATCCGAGCGGGCACATAACGTTTATACAACGTCGTATTAACGTCGATGCAACGTCATCATGTTGTATAAACGTTATGTGTTCGCTGGGTTAGGCTTAATATGGTAAAACAACACATTCTTCTCTTACAGATGATAGCAGCTTTAGTATTCGCTGTGCTGGTTGTTGGCTCCCAAGGGTAAAATTGTTTAAATCTATTTCTTTAACCTATTTTTAGTCTGGAGACCCCCAAAAGGTTAATTGACAAATAGTGCAGACCCAGGTCAGACACTAAATTGGTAAATTGTACGCGCTATGAAAAAGAAGAATTAGAAAAAAAAAAAAAAGGTTAATTAATAAATAGTGCAGACCCAGATCAGACATTAAATTGGTATAGGGTATTTGCACGCGCTATGAAAAAGAAGAATTAGAAGAGAACAAAAAAAACAAAAAAAAAACAAAAAAAAAAAAAACAACACAAAGTGAGGATATTGCAAGAATTGTGAAGATATTGGTTAGGACACGCAGAAATCACAAACCTACACTACGCTGTATACCAACCAAACAATCCCTTATCTATCAACACTAGTTCCTCCTTCTGTTAATACTCTTTCAGAATATAGTTTACGTAATTCCAGTTAAACAGACAGTTAAACAGTTCAGTTCATGTATGTACGACTCTGTACTACAATTTCTTTCTTCCATCAACTGTCAGAGAATGGAATAATTTACCATTAGAGTGTAGAAATAGCGATTCTGTTAATTATCTTAAAGGCTCCATGAATGAAGGTTCTGTTAATGTGCCAAAATAATTTCAACTCTGGAAACAGGCGTTTCCAGATCGTTCAGACCCGCTTACTAACAAAATTGTAGTGCTTTGAACAATGATAATATAGCTTTTGGATTTTTATATACAGTAGCTTATTCGATTTGCTCACAAAGGACGTTTTTATCTCCGCGCTTTTCGAAGAAAAAGCGGGGATATTGTTATACACCCCCACCGTCCCATTTAAGCTAGATTCTCGAAACTTTCACAGGTGATAGCCCTATGGATGAGGACTGGGGGAACACATTCGGAATTTTGATGTGACCCCTGGGGGCAGGGCCAGGGGACTGTGGCCCCGAAGGGTCTAAAATTCATTTTGTACAAACATAGTCATGTTGCATATCAAATCAAAGGGTATAAAGAGTAGAATATAGTGGTGCAAAAATTTGCCCCGAGGGCATGTCTGCGGGTAACTAGAGGTCAAAAAGTAGGATTTTGTGTCCCTTTTTTATTGTCACCAAACTCCTCTTAGGCTTTTTTGAGCTAGAACCTTGGTAATAGCCCTATGAGTGAGGACTGGAGGAACACATTCGGAATTTTGGTGTGACCCCTGGGGGGCAGGGCCAGGGGGTGTGGCCCCAAGGCCAAAATTCATTTTGTACAAACATAGTAATGTTGCATATCAAATCGAAGATAATGAAAAGTAGAATAGTGGCGCCAAACTTTTGCCCCGGGGACATGCGTTATAAACAGATTAATGTGTATTTTATTTTCATTTCAATCAAGAATTAGTATTTACAGTGCTGGCAATCAACAGACACTGAGAGCTTCGATTATTATCGACCTTCTTCAGATTTTTAACAAACCATATTTACAATTGGGGGTGGGGCGGGGGAAGAGGGTAACTGAAGCAGAGCTAATGTAAACAACAAAATGTCTACGTAAACGACGTAATATTACAATATACTAAATAAAGTAAATTTTTAGAGAGGAAATGTTGATTTTCTAAATAAATTCAGATCACCATAGTATAGATTATATTTCATTTCCTTTGGGAGCACTGGACCCATTTTTGTATATTTGAAAATGCTCATGTATACGCTAGAGGGCGTAAGCAGTGTTACAAACTTCATTACTGCTTATGAAGAGTCTCAGTAAAACCGGGTCTCCCATTTTCTTACCCGTTGTATGTTCTTTCTTTCCAAAGACAATCTTTTTGACATTATGCTTTTAGGTAGTAAATGCCCTTCAAGAGCCCATATTTCTGAAGAGTATAAAATTACGTGTGACGTGTTAAGTTAAACAATACAGACTAATCTCAATAATGTTCTCGACAATATCATTAACGTTTAACAAAAAATTAAAATGGTACGAGAAATGTTCCTTGAGGAAAACCTGCATTTCGACATCCCTTTCATCCCTGAGTTTCTGAAGTGGACTCTTCCATCTTTGAATCTGGTTAGAACCATCGTTCCAAATTGGGGTCTCAGTCCAAATTCAAAACAAAATAGCAAACAGTGACATTCTGATGAGACGGCTGACCAGGATCTACACCGTTTCACCGTTTGCAAAAAAAAAAAAAAAAAAAAAAAAAAGGTTTTATCTGCAGGACTGAAAGGGTTAATCCCAGGTAAGACAATCCGTTGTCTTCTGTTAATAAGATATTCAGTGAGCCAGATTACTGTTCTTCCGACATCACTCGGAAAGTCGTTGTTTTGCTCGGCGCTTTGTTTTTACAGAAATCATTTGTCTTTTCTGTTTCTATGTTTTGTTCTCAAATATGTACCCTGAAATTAAATTTACGGCCAGAAATTGCCCTGGCCAAGGCAATTTCTACAGTAACGTGATTTTTTTTTTTTTTTTTTTTTTTTTAATTTTTGTCTAAGAAACTATTATTCACTTTTCTTTGCTGTTTTGAGTTCTTGATGTTTCACAACAAAAATTGTGATAATTTCAAAAATACAAGCGGAACTTGTTGAAAATCTGCCTCCAAGTTAACTACCCAATATTTCGGAATAATTTACATTCATTATTACTATGGTAAAAAGTGAACATATTTGTTGTTGTTTTTTTAAACAATGACTAGAATAAAACTTTTTTTTTGTGCACAGGTAGTTACGAAGAAAGGATTTGCATTAAATCATGACAAAAAATTGCAAATTTACTTCTTCTGTGTAAAGCGCCAAGCAAAGAACAACTTTCTGAAAGATGTCGAAAGCCCGCTAACACCAACCAACTTTAGATTAAAAATAAAACCTTCGTTGCAGACTCTATCAAACATCTTACTTGTATCAGAGAAAATAGCATGCACTTCCTTACCTTCGTCAAGAGATTTACAGACTGTATGATACACATCAACTAACTGATCATCTGTTGAACCGCCAGGAATAAAACCTGACTGTAATATTGGTGTAATTCACAATAATCAGAAAGTAGGCGGTAAAGTAATCTGCATACTGCTTACCTACCACGAAATATATATCAAATAAAATTTATAAAGGTTGGTCTTGGAAACAAAGAACATGTGTATAAAAGAACAAAAATCGGAGTTTCGGTTCCACTGAGACTCTTCATATAAGAACGATGTAGTTTTTAGGGCAGTATACCTGCTTTGCTTTTTGTAAAAATGTCCGTCCTTCAATTTTCTTCGAAAAGCATAGGCCTATCAAGGATATGAAGAAAGAAAGAATAATAACATGGATCTTCTGTGACGACTCTGATCAGACTATGTTGATATCCAAGCCGATCTAAGTCTTCCCTGTGTGCATTGCACATCTTTATCACGTTGCAGCTTATATCACTCGTGCTTGTCAATTTTAGCATATTCTTCGGACCATCAACCCCCAACTGTGACAATGATCCAGTTGTTAACGCCCACACAGGTTTTACATTAGATGACGTCATTGATGACGTCCTTAAAGATACGGACACCAATGGTGACGGCCTCCTAGATGTTGATGAAGTCAGGAAAGAACTCCTGGGTAGATGGGCAGGCGGAGGTATGTACAGAATGTCACAGCCTGTGGTCATATTTTTATCATTTCTCACGAAACTTCCCAGTGTTAAATGTCCATAGACCGGTAGTCGACAGTTTTTACTATCACCCTGCGATAATATGCTCGAAGTGGATGCCCATATGTTCATGGTGACCAGTTCAGAGATCCTGAGTACGATTTTTTTCCGTAAAGAACTGCTTATAACTCCGTTATTTCTGAATAAAAACGTAAAGTATGGATATTCATTTTATTAATAACAAAAGCTTTGAGACAAAAATCATGTTGATTTGCTGAATTTATTTTGCCTGAAGTGCCGAATGGGATTACTTCTTCTCGTTACTTTACCGACGACGGAACTGAAAATCCGAAAACTGCTGACGTTTCAATAGACGCTCGGTATAATAAAATAAATACAAAATTCTTGAGATGGTGATAGTAAGAATTATATGAGAGATCGGTTGATAAGAGGAGAAGAGTAAACCCTCACAAGAATCAGTATTTATATAATATCGCTTTTGGTACCACAGATAATAATAATAGGCTTTTTGCAAACAGTATAGATCCAGATGAGACGGCTTATAATGAGCCGTCTTATCAGAATCTACGTTGTTTGACATTCAGATATAAACTTATTTCAAGTAGATAGTTTGTTAATAAAACCGAAGACTTTTGTCTTTTGTCGTCTGAAATTTGCTGCAGATGAAATTGGCGCATAAAAATTAACTATATAGCGTTCAATTTGGTGGGGGCGGTTGGGTACATCCAAATTTTGGCTTTATCCAAGAAAATGCTATATATTCACATGAAAACAATACGCAGAACATGATTCAAAACACGGCTGTGAAACATGCACGCTTTTTACATGGAAAACACGTGCTTCTTGGTTGTGAACCCTTGGAACATGCAGATATAAAGTTACTACCCAAATTCAGAGTCACTTCACAAATCATTACGAAAACACGCCTATTCAAATATACTGAAATTTTTACCACCAAAAAATGAAAATTTTCAGTTAAAAAAATTCTGATATTTTTCATATTTCTGCTCAAAACATAGATTGTGGGTACCTCGGCGAGGCGGTTCTAACGGGTACCCACAATCTATGTTTTTGACCAGAAATAAGAAAAATAATGTATACCCATGTAAGCCCCAGTTTTACTATATAAAAGTGGGGTTTAAGGGGGTCAAAATTATATAGGCATGGTTTCGTTACTACCTAAGTTATTGGTTTTACCAGTTTTAAGAAGTAGAGCAGAGAAAACACAATACAAGCAGAAAACTAAATATAAACAAAACTTTCATATCGCAAATGCAAGCGTCTCTCGTCCTCTCAAACACTGATAACTCGAAGTACTGCTTCAATCAAACTAACTTAAATGACAATATTGGTTAAGTTTGCTATATGTTGCTTATTTTTCAACCCCTTTTGTCTCAAACTACTCCTATCTCAAACCAAATTTTCTGGTCCCAAGGACTGTAAGATATCGAGAGTCAGCTGTATCAGATACCCATTATTGTAAATGCATGAGGATAGTTTTTAAATCGGGCACCCATCAGAGGCCTCTTCTGCATTTTTTTTTTTTTTTTTTGAAATAGCAGCTCTGTTTATTACAAACTGTTAATCTGATATCAACAAGAGCACAAATTGAAAAATCTTTATCTTGATAGTGATCAAGATTAGGACCCAGTTGTTCTAAACTTGACGAAGTTGTTAGCTAACGTGACGTTAAAATTTCTATCTTGAAATATGGCAAATACATTGATATTTTCTGCTGAAAAACTGTGAGTAGTTTTGTTATACTCAAAGTTTTGAAACAAAAATATAAATGTATTTAAAAGTACCCGCTACATTAGTTAACGAGTTTGTCATTAACGAGCTCGTTAAGCAAACGATGCTTTGATTTACTGGGACGAGGAAAACATCTCAATATATATTTTTTTGCACCTCATTTTCAACCTTCTTATGTGCCGTAACTTCAGAAAACGTACTGTTGTACATTCGCGCCCAGCGAAGATTCAGATCAGCCTGCGCATTCGCGCAGTCTGATCTGCATCTTCACTGAGCGCATTTTGGATAGCCAAGGATGCGAAGTTTCGTCAGACGGACAACGAAGACTGATCAGACTGCGCGGGTGCGCAGGCTGATTTGTCTTCGTTGAGCGCACATATCTAGGCCGAGTTGTTCAAAGCATCGTTAGCTTAACGAGCTCTTTAGTGGTCAAAATGTTAACTGTTCTGGTAAGTTCAATATCTAATTCACAGGTATTTTAGCTGAAAAAAAATGTGAGTAGCTTTTGCAAATGCAAAAGCTACTCACATTTTTTTTTCAGCAAAAATATTAGCGTATATATGCCATATTTAATGATCAAAGTTTGAACGATACGTTAACTAATGACATCGTTAGTTTTGAACAAGTGGGCCCAGATGTACGTTTTCTTACGTAATGACTCCTTTCTATTCCACGTGAAGACGACAAAGTGTCTGAGACTGAATTTGTCCACGCATTCAGTGTTACCTACCGCGAAGATGAAGCTATATCGCGGCAGTTCTTCCACAGTATGGACATGAATGGCGACGGCATCCTAGAGGAAATTGACTTCATCTTACAAATGCTTACGCTGGACCCTAACCGTAAGTAGTGCAGCACACGAGGTCAAAATCGGACCTAATCACTGGAGAAATTGCCAACACAATATCTGTTGCGGTTTAACTTACAAGTTCCATTGAATTGTCAGTAAAATCTTAGTAGAGATTTTTATCTGTGCGGAACGTTTTTTCTTTTGTGTGTGTGTGTGTGTCTGTGTGTGTGTGTGGGGGGGTGGGGGGGGGTGGGGGGGGGAGAGAGGGGCAGTAGGGGGGGGTGGATACACGGTAGATTTCCTGCCATTTTTAACAAAAAGAGACAATTATTGTGACTTCCTTTTCGATTTCCTGTACGTGCACTCTGTCAAAATTGTTATGTCTTTCTTCTGAAAGGGGCTCTAACTTAAAAGGAAATAATTCGTTACCAAGGGAAGTTATTTCTTACGTTTTAAAATAGAACCCTTTTCAGAAGGGAGACAAAAACAATTTTTGGGAGCAAAATCTTTCCTTTTGAGTCAGAACCCCTTTCAAAAGGGAAACAACGATAAAAAAAACCAACAACAATCCTCTTTGGGGCAAATTCTTCCCTTTTAAGTTAAGATCCCTTTCAGAAGGAAGAGAAAAACAATTTTAACAGAGTTGTCTACCCTGAAAGTGTACCCCTTCCCTTAATGACAGCAATTTTCGCACAGATCTAAGAGCAAAAATACAAAGAATTAACTGAAGATTTGAAGAATTTTGATTCTACAAGCAGGAACAATTATTTGGTCGATTCACGCATACTCCCAGTGCTAATGGCATATACGAATTGCAAAGGATCGGCTGATCAGCTGTTCGTGTAGCGAATTAGAGATAGAGACAACCATGGACCATCAGGCAACAGCTGATTCCTCTGATTAGTCTCCGAGGATACACCGTCCAGTGTTTCTCTTTACCGCATTAGACCTAAGTATTCGGACAGACAGTCTGGGTAAACAGTGTAGACCCAGATCAGACGCCGCACAACGCGGAGTCTGATCTGGATCTACACTGTTTGCCGCTCATCCGGCAATTTTAGGCTTATCATCAGGTAGTAGAATGGGCTTTTTTCAAATTTCTGGGCAAATATTGGAAGGAGCTAATGTGTCCGAATCTTGGGGTAAATCCGGTAGAACTAAGATGCCAGTTCCTAACTTAGGGCAGGTACGAACTGCGCATGCCCAGACAAGACCACGCACAACGCAAACGCAAGCACAGTTTGCCCATTAATATTTACACGTGAACAGATTTTAAGCGAATTGTGCCTGCAATTGTGTGTCCTGAGAACATGACAGCGTCCGTATACAAACAGTCAGGGTTTATTTCAAGTTTACCAAAGTTGGATTACCACAAAGATCTTCAGCTTGTTATAGATAATTTCTGTACGCTAGTGGTGGTCTTTCCCGAGTCTTAATGGAACGAGAAAGACGCAAGTACTGACATCCATAGACCATAAGGAGACTTGATTATTGATATAGTTTTCAGCCAGTTTTTAAACAACAGAGACAACTTTTGTAACTTCCTGTTTCTTTTTCAGCACACCAAATCCCTTGTGAAAAGTGGCCTACTATAAAAGAAAACAAATGGCTCAAAAGGGGAGCAAATTCTTTCGTGTTGCAATAGGCCCCTTTTCAGAAGGGGAAACATATTTTGATAGAGCTGCCACTCATGAAAGTGTATCAGTTCCTCTTAAATGACAGGACGACCAGTTGCTCTGGAGATATAAGCGTTTCCTGTTGAATAACGCTCTACTGGGGCCCAATTAATTTCAGTGCTGAACAGTTTTATTGTCCTTAGTAATGCTGAGACCCAATCCATTTCAATGCTGAACAGTTTGATTGTCAACAATTATGTTGGAACCAAATCCATCTCGGTTTTGAATAGTTTTATCATTCATAATACTGTTGGAGTGCTGACCAGTTTCATTGTCCACAATACTTTTGGAACCCAATCTGTCTTAGTGCTGAACACTTTTATTCTCCTCAGAAAGGTTGATACCCAACCCACCTCCGTAGGTATTGCTGTCAGTGGTGTCAGGGCCCAGTTTACCTCAGGGCCGAACTTTTAATTTCCCTCAGTAATGTTGGAACCCAATCCATCTCAGTGGTAAAAATTTCATTGCCTTACAGTTGTTGGGACCCGATCCGCCTCAGTGTTGAGCAGATCTATTGCCTTCAGTGATGTTGAGACCTAATAGCGAGCGAACGAAGTGAGCTCTACGGTAGAGAATATGATCAAGGAAAAGTAACATACAACGATATATACTTTCAGCAGAAATAGCTCTGACCAATTTTGTTCCCGTTTTCTTCCCGGAAGTTGTCACCGAAAGTTGACAGGACTGGAGCGGACTTGATACTAATAAGCGTCACGAAGTGACAAGAAACGAGTGTCAATAAGTGTCACGAACATATATTGCTGATTATTTTTATTACATGTGTATTTATTATTTATTTACATATATTTTTATATACCGATAGTCATTCTTTAATGATGCTGTGAAGGACTTTTGAAGAGACAACAGATAGGGTCTGTGCTGTGCTCGCATTTAGGCTAAGCCTATTTTCATATTAGCGAGCACAGCTCGCGACGCGCGTAGCTCGTCGCGAACGAAGTGAGCTCCACGGTAAGGAATATGACCAAGGCAAAGTACCATACAACGACATATACTTTCAGCAGAAAATCGCTCTGACCAATTTTCTTCCTTTTTTTTTCCCGCAAGTTGTAACTGGGTTGGCAGGACTGGGGCGGACTTGATTATACCGCTAGTCACACAATTTGGGTCTCACTAATAAGCGTCACGAAGTGACATGACACGAGTTTCGTTAAGTGTCACGAACACATTTTGCTGATTATTTTTATTATTTATTATTGATTTACGTATCTTTTTATATACTAATATCATTCTTAAATGATGCTCTGAAGGACTTTTGAAGAGACTACAGCTAGCTCTGTGCTGTGCTCGCATTTAGGCTTAGCCTATTTTCATATTACTCGTATGCTTCGGTGTTGAACATTTTAATTACCCACAGTAGTGTTGTAACTAAATCCTTTCAGTGCAGAACATGTTTATTGCCTTGTGTGATGTTGGGACTCAATCTGCTTCAGTGCTGAACATTTCTGTTGCCGACATAATATTGAACCCCAGTCCTCCTCAGAGCCGCACATTTTAATTGCCCACAGTAATGTTAGAATTTATTCCTTCTCAATGTTGAACATTTATATTGCCTACAGTAATGACGAAACCCATTCCTTCTCAGAGCTGAATAGTTTTGTTGCCTACAATAATGATAGAACCCATTCCTTCTCAGTGCTGAACATCTGTATTGCCCTCAGTGATGATGGAATCATTCCTGCTTAGTGCTGAACTTTTATATTGCCTACAGTAATGATGGAATCATTCCTTCTTAGTGCTGAGCATTTGTATTGCCTACAGTAATGATGGTACCTTTTTTCCGTCTCAGTGCTGAACAGTTTAATTGCCTACAGTCATGAGGGCACCTATTCCGTCTAAGTGCTGAACAATTATATTGCTCGCGGTAATGCTGGAATCCATTGCTTCTCAGTGCTGAACATTTTAATTGCCCACAGTAATACTGGAACCCATTCCTTCTCAGTGCTGAACAGTTATGTTGCCCACAGTAGTATTGGAATCCATTCCTTCTCAGTGCTGAACAGTTTTATTGCTCACATCAATGCTGGAAGTCATTCCTTCTAAGTACTCAACAGTTTTATTGCCTTAGTAATACTGGAACCCAGTCGTTCTCAGAGATGAACAGCTAAATTACCTACAGTAATAATGGAACCAATTCCTTCTCAATGCTGAACATTTGTATTGCCTATAGTACTAATGGAATCCATTTCTTCTAGTTGCTGAACAGTTTTATTGCCTAGAGAAGTGATGGAATCCATTCCTTTTAAATGTTGACATTTTATTGCGCACGGAAATGCTTGAACCAATTCCTTCTCAGTGCTGAACATTTGTAATTCCCACTTTAATGTTGGAATCCATTCCGTCTCCGTGCTGAAAAGTTTAATTGCTCACGGTAATGCGGGAACCCATTCTGTTTCAGAGCTGAACATTTCATTTGCCCACATTAATACTGGAACCCATTCCTTTTCAGTGCTGAACAGTTTTGTTTCCTACAGTAATGTTGGAATCAATTCCTTCTCAGTGCTGAACAGTTTTATTGCTCACAGTAATGCTGGGACCCATTCCTTCTCAGAGCTAAACATCTTAATTACCCACATTTTACCTTAATTACCAAGCCCTCCTCATAGCTGAACATCTTAATTACCCACATTAATGATGGAACCCATTCCTTTTGAGTGATGAACATTTTAATGCCAACAGTAATACTGGAACCAAGTCCTTCTCATAGCTGAACATCTTAATTACCCACATTAATGATGGAACCCATTCTTTCTCAGTGCTGAACATTTAGTTGCCTATATGTTGGAATCTATTCCTTCGCAGTGCTGAACATTTGTATTGACCACAATAATATTGGAATCAATTACTCCTCAGTGCTGAACAGTTTATTGTCCACAGTAATCACAGTAATGCTGGAACCCATTTCTCATAAATGCTGAATATTTTTATTCCACACCTTAATACTGGAACCCATTTTTCTGAGTGCTGAGTACCCAGTCCTCAGGGCTGAACATTTTAATTGCCCACGGTGATCTTGGAACCCATTCCTTCTCAGTGCTGAACATTCTAATTGCTCACAAAAGTATTGGAGTCCATTCCGTCTCAGTGCTGTACATTTTTCTGCCCACAGTAATACTGGGCCCAGTCCTCAGTGCTGAACATTTTAATTGCCCACAGTAATGCTGTAACCCAGTTCTTCTCAGTGCTGAACATTTTAATTGCCTATAGCATTGCTCGAACCCATTCTTTCTTACTGCTGAACGGTTTATTGCCCAAAGTAATGCTGGAACTCTCTCCTTCTCAGTGTTGAACATTTGTATTGCACACAGTTATGGTGGAGCCCATTCCTTCTCAGTACTGAACATTTGTATTGCCCATAGTTAATAGTAGAATCCATTCCTTCTCAGTGCTTAACATATGCCCAGAGTAATGTTGAGACCCAATTCGTCTCAGTGCTGAACAGGTTTATTGCCTTGTTGGGAATCAATCTATCTCAGTGCTGCTCACAGTAAAAGTATGATCCAATACTTCTCAGTGTTAAACATTTTTATTGCCCACAGTAATGTTGTAACCCATTCTTTTTCAGTGCTGAACATTTGTATTGCTCACAGTTATGCTGGTACCGATTATATTTCAGTGCCGAACATTTTATTGCCCATAGTAATGTTGTAATGTTGTAATCCATTTCTTCACAGTGCTGACCATTTGTTTTTCCTTTAATGTTGGAACACATTCTTTCTCAGTGCTGAACATTTTTATTGCCCACAGTAATGCTGGAACCAGTTCCTTCTCAATGCTGAACATTTTAATTGCTCAAGCTAGGTAGTGTTGGGACCCAATTTGACTAAGTACTAAAAATGATAGAAACAAAATCATCTCAATGCTGAAATTCTGTATTGTCCTCAGTAATGTCTTGACCCAATCTGGCTAAGTTTTATAGTACTCAGTAATGCTGAGATCCAATCCGTCTCAGTATTGATTAATGTTCTTGCTCCTAGTAATGTTGAATGACAATACGTCTCAGTGCTGAAATTTCATCGCTCTCAGTAATGTTGAAACCCGATCCGTCTCAGTTTTGAACATCTTTATTTGCTTGGTAATATCTCCAGACTGACAGTACCAGTGTCCAGAAAATAAAGTTTACCATTTCATTGTAGAAGACAGTCTGCTTGAGATGGTAAATGTTGTATTCTGATTTAATGGGGAATAGTATATAATGCAAACGCATGAAAAAGGTCCTTATGCATTTTGCGGACAACGTAGGTCCAGATTAGCGTGCACATCTTTGCAGTCTAATCTGAGTATTTTCTGTTCGTCGACATATACTACTGATTCTGTAAGCGGACAACGAAGGCCCAGATCAGCCTGTGCTTATGCGCAGGCTGATCAGGGCATCCGTTGACCGCAAACTGCATTAGGGCCCTTTTCGTGCGTTATGCGCCATATAAAATGCCCAGGAAGTGCCAGAACCAAAGAACATATCCTACTAATGACACCAAGAGGGCGAGCAAGACAGATAGTACACATGTCACAGGCCAATGAAAAGCAAATGTAGCCATTTCCAATTTTCCCACTTCAAAACGTCATCTGCTGAATGTGTTTTTGCCAAGCTTGCAAAACAGTCCACATTCATATCTGTACAATGTGTGAGAAATGTGCACGTAGGGTTTCCAATGGAACCTGTAATATTTAATTTCTATTTGCCTTTTTCTGTTATAGTGAGTGGAACCGTAGACAAAGACGAATTCAGAGCCTTCATCCACCAGGTCAGTAGAGCCCTTGTCTTTACTTTGTCTGAAAATGTTAATCACAACTGAAGTAGATGGTATTTTGATTATTTTTATTTATTTATTTTTGTTTTGAGAAAATAAGAACTGGCATTTCATGTGAATTGTCTGCTAGGCAAACGAGTTACATGAAATGTCAAGTCTTCTTTTCTCTGCAAATAATAAAAATAATAGCATGCTGTCTGTTCCAAGTTTGCTTAGCGCTCTATGGGTTACAGATAGTTAAACATCACGAAAACACTCCTATATAATTTTGACCCCCTTAAACCCCACTTTTATAAAGTAAAACTGGGGTTTACAGGGGTATACATTATTTTTCTTATTCTGCTCAAAAACATAGATTATGGGTACTCGTTAGAACCGCCTCGCCGAGGCGGTTCTAACGAGTACCCACAACCTATGTTTTGAGCAGAAATATGAAGAAAAATCTGAGTATCTTATCTGAAAATTTTCAGTTGTTTGGCGGTGAAATTTTCAATATATTTGAATAGGCATGTTTTCGTAATGCAAACTAGGACAAGGAACACCTTATCTACATCAGCTGATCTAAGATGTCAGAGAAAGTTTAAAATTGATAACACACTAATATGTCCTTATCTTATTTTGTGCCAAATCAGTACGAAAATATGCCTATTCAAATATATTGAGAATTTTACTTCCAAAAACTGAAAACTTTCAAATGAAAAAAATGTGGCAGTTTTCACATTCTGCTTAAAACACAGATTGCGGGTACTTGTTAGAAATGCCTCGGCGAGTACCCACAATCTATGTTTTTGAGCAGATTTAAGAAAATTAATGTATACCCCTGTGAATCCCAGTTTTGTTGTATAAAAGTGGTGTTTAGGGGGTGGGTGGGGGAGAGGGGGAGGGGCGGGTCAAAACTATAAAGGTTTTTTTCGTGATGATTCATGTAACTTTCTAAACACTTACAGTATTTTCTCCCAAAATTCAGATATACCTGCCATTTGTTTCACATAATTAAGATATCTCAAGATATGATCAGTAAAGTGGTATACTTGGCAAGGGAGGGGCGCATCTATGACTGTAGGACGCTAGGGACTGTTCATGAACAGTAATGTAAAATACAATACGTTTTACCTGTGAGCAGAACTCTTCCATCACCAATACATGGCTATATAATTTTGACCCCCTCAAACCCCACTTTTATATAGTAAAACTGGGGTTTACAGGGGTATACATTATTTTTCTTATTTTGGTAAAAACCATAGATTGTGGGTTCTACCGGGTACCCACAATCTATGTTTTGAGCAGAAATATGAAAAATATATCAGAATTTTTATCTGAAAATTATCAATTTTTAGTGGTAAAATATTCAGTATATTTGAATAGGTGTGTTTTCGTAATGTTGTTTTCAAAATCACACAGAACAGGCACCATGATTCCATATGACCAGAAAATATAATCTATACCATGATGAAGCACGAAGAGACGTTTTTATGGCCGCCGCACTTAACACCAGTTCGTGAAGTTTTCATGAAAAAAAAGTTATATTTTTCAAAAAAAAGTTACAATTCTTTAGCTGTCGGAAGAATTTCCTAGGGACTAAAAACGAGTTTGAATTTGCCACGGTTAACGAGTTATCGGTGTTCGAGTCATTGAGATGTTACTGTTTGACGAACAGTTTACGGGTAACAAAACGAAAAACCAAGCAAGAGTTATCTTTTCACTTAGAATGTTATTACAATGTCAGTCAGGGCCCATCAAACAGAACATTAATGCATTAAACTGGTCAAAACATGGATGGGCCCTCTGACCTAGTACATACAAAGGATTTCTTTTATTTTTGTGCAATAAAAATCACATACAAAGGATTTCTTTTATTTTTGTGCAATACAAATCACATACAAAGGATTTCTTTTATCTTGGTGCAATACAAATCACATACAAAGGATTTCTTTTATCTTTGTGCAAGACAAATAACATACAAAGGATTTCTTTTACGAGTATCTTGGTACAATACAAATCAATATTATTTTAGATAAATTGATTGGCAGGAAAAAGTGTGACATATACATGATATTAAACGTTTTATAGGTTTTTTCTTTCTTTCTTTTTTTTTCTTGAAATTTTCTAGAATTTTATACGTCGCCAGATGTTACCGTATTTACTAATCGGACAACATAGTCCCTTTTTATTCTGGTCTTAAATTTTGAATAATTCCGTTCGTTTGGAAACAGTGACTAAATGATCAAATGTTTTCTTCTTTTTCAGCATCACCCACATGGCTGTGCCTAATCGGTGACTTTTTGTTGTTGTTACTTTGTTTTGTATTTTCTTGTGAAGTGAAACCCTCTGGAATAAAATGGAATGAAATCATGGTGGTAGTCCAGCCCCCATCTTTGTTTCATCATACTCTTAATTTATATTTTTCCAGTATTGCATCACGAAAACACGCCTATATAGTTTTGACCCTCTTAAACCCCACTTTTATATAGTAAAACTGGTGTTTTCAGGGGTATACAATATTTTTCTTATGTCTGCTCAAAAACATAGATTGTGGTACTCGTTAGAGCCGCCTCGGCGAGGCGGTTCTAACGAGTACCCACAATCTATGTTTTAAGTAGAAATATGAAAAATATCAGAGTTTTTACCCGAAAATTTTTAGTTTTTGGAGGTAAAATTTTCTATATATTTGAATAGGCGTGTTTTCGTAATGTCTGATTTGGACCCATTCTTTTCACCAAGATTTTTCTGGCGAAAGAATGTGCACAATACTGGTTAACCGCTTAGAGGACTAAGCCTGCCCAGTAAACGTGTAGTTAGGTAAACTGACCGCGCTCGACATAACCTCATTGGGTTGACTGTGCCGTAAAACCTCAAACAAAACAAACAAATTCACCAAGATGTTCAACAACATCCAATTTATAAGTGTATGTGCACAACAAATAGCCTGATCCGACTGAGCGTATATCTTCATTGTCTCTATCTTCATCTCTTTTATCATCTGTCCTTCTTACGTTATAAATATGTAACAGAATACTAAAATGCTCATCTGAAGAGAGCTTTCTAGGAAGTCATATGCGTTATATTAAAGGTAGATATACAAAGCCACCAAAAGGTCTGGCATGTGTTGCGAGTGCATGGGCATATAACAAAAATATATACAGTCGAACTTCAATGGCTCGAGTATCTTTGGGACCATGGAAATTTGTCCGAGACATGGGTAGTTCGAGCCACTGAGGTTTAATCATGGCGTCAGGTCAGGAAGCTAATGGCGATAATTTAGGGATTTTTTTTTTCTATCTTCTATACTATAATGGTATGTTGAGTGTATTCATTAGAATTGCCTCGATGAGGCGATTCTAATGAGTACACACAACATACAATTTCATGATAAAATAAGAAAAATTCCCTAAATATTTGTTTTCTTGAGCTAGCGGAAGAATTTCGTAGGGACTCAAAAATGAGTTCGAATTAGCCATGGTAATCAAGTCATCGGTGTTCGAGCTATTGAGGTTCGACTGTAAGTGAAAATAACCATGAAATGTCACAATCACGAAGCACAGCCTTCCTGAGACACCACAAGAAGATGAGATGAGGAACAAACAATGACAAAACAATTTCACATAGGAATCCACAGACGCACAAAACTGAATAACTGCAACAGAGGAACCGCTTTGGAACGGTCAGCAGGAATAAACATTAACGAGCTCATTAAATACAAACTCGTTAACTTATATAGCTAAGGTATTTTCAAATACAGTCGACTCTCGCTATCTCGAAGTCCAAGGGACTCTCTGAAACACTTCGAAATATCTGTACCACGACATAGATTTGCTGAACTGATGAAAACATTAAATCGAACAACCACATTTAACAAAATGAGTATGTAATTTAACTCCTGAAGTTAGAGATATATTGAAAATTTTGTGGAAAAGAGGAGAAATTGCTCCTAATGAGCAATTTCTCCTCTTTTCCACAATATTTTGTTACCTGTTGTTAGATTTCCATGTTAAAACGGAGACTAGATTTTCATTTCGAGATAAGCGGTTATTCGAGATAAGCGAGGTCGAGATAACGAGAGTCGACTGTACATTTATATTTTTGCTGCAAAATATGAATGCAAAAGCTACTCACATTTTTCCAGCCAAAAAAAAAAAAAAAAAAAAATGCATTTGTAGCTTAAACTAGTTTTACTCGTGCAAAACCTCGCCCTTAATTCTGAATACAGCTCAAATTACAAACATATGTTTGGTTCGCATAAAGGGTCCTCTACCTCATCTGTGAAACATCACAGTGAAATACATATGATCACCCACAGAACGTTAAGTTAGCATCTGGTTCACGGTTCATTATTCACGGTTCAGGATTCAGCGTATGGTTCAGTATTCAGGATATTATTCAAAATACGAGCTGCAGCGTCTGGTTCCGGATTCAGCGTATTATTCAAAATACGAGCTGCAGCGTCTGGTTCATTATTCAGGGTATTTTTCAAAACACGACCTGCAACGTCTGGTTCATTATTCAGGGTATTATTCAAAATACGAGCTGCAGCGTCTGGTTCAGGATTCAGCGTATTATTCAAAATACGAGCTGCAGCGTCTGGTTCATTATTCAGGGTATTTTTCAAAACACGACCTGCAGCGTCTGGTTCAGGATTCAGCGTATTATTCAAAATACGAGCTGCAGCGTCTGGTTCAGGATTCAGCGTATTATTCAAAATACGAGCTGCAGCGTCTGGTTCAGGATTCAGCGTATTATTCAAAATACGAGCTGCAGCGTCTGGTTCAGGATTCAGCGTATTATTCAAAATACGAGCTGCAGCGTCTGGTTTATTATTCAGGGTATTATTCAAAACACGACCTGCAGCGTCTGGTTCAGGATTCAGCGTATTATTCAAAATACGAGCTGCAGCGTCTGGGTCATTATTGAGGGTATTTTTCAAAATACGACCTGCAGCGTCTGGTTCAGGATTCAGCGTATTATTCAAAATACGAGCTGCAGCGTCTGGTTCAGGATTCAGCGTATTATTCAAAATACGAGCTGCAGCGTCTGGTTCAGGATTCAGCGTATTATTCAAAATACGAGCTGCAGCGTCTGGTTCAGGATTCAGGGTATTATTCAAAATACGAGCTGCAGCGTCTGGTTCATAATTCAGGGTATTTTTCAAAACACGACCTGCAGCGTCTGGTTCAGGATTCAGCGTATTATTCAAAATACGAGCTGCAGCATCTGGTTCAGGATTCAGCGTATTATTCAAAATACAAGCTGCAGCGTCTGGTTCATTATTCAGGGTATTATTCAAAACACGACCTGCAGCGTCTGGTTCAGGATTCAGCGTATTATTCAAAATACGAGCTGCAGCGTCTGGTTCATTATTGAGGGTATTTTTCAAAACACGACCTGCAGCGTCTGGTTCAGGATTCAGCGTATTACTCAAAATACGACCTGCAGCGTCTGGTTCAGGATTCAGCGTATTATTCAAAATACGAGCTGCAGCACCTGGTTCAGGATTCAGCGTATTATTCTTAATACAAGCTGCATCGTCTGGTTTATTATTCAAGGTATTATTCAAAACACGACCTGCAGCGTCTGGTTCAGGATTCAGCGTATTATTCAAAACACGACCTGCAGCGTCTGGTTCAGGATTCAGCGTATTATTCAAAATACGAGCTGCAGCGTCAGGTTCAGGATTCAGCGTATTATTTAAAACACGACCTGCAGCGTCTGGTTCATTATTCAGGGTATTTTTCAAAACACGACCTGCAGCGTCTGGTTCAGGATTCAGCGTATTATTCAAAATACGAGCTGCAGCATCTGGTTCAGGATTCAGCGTATTATTCAAAATACAAGCTGCAGCGTCTGGTTTTTTATTCAGGGTATTATGCAAGACACGACCTGCAGCGTCTGGTTCAGGATTCAGCGTATTATTCAAAATACGAGCTGCAGCGTCTGGTTCATTATTGAGGGTATTTTTCAAAACACGACCTGCAGCGTCTGGTTCAGGATTCAGCGTATTATTCAAAATACGACCTGCAGCGTCTGGTTCAGGATTCAGCGTATTATTCAATATACGAGCTGCAGCATCTGGTTCAGGATTCAGCGTATTATTCAAAATACAAGCTGCAGCGTCTGGTTTATTATTCAGGGTATTATTCAAAACATGACCTGCAGCGTCTGGTTCAGGATTCAGCGTATTATTCAAAATACGAGCTGCAGCGTCTGGTACAGGATTCAGCGTATTATTCAAAATACGAGCTGCAGCGTCTGGTTCATTATTCAGGGTATTTTTCAAAACACGACCTGCAGCGTCTGGTTCAGGATTCAGCGTATTATTCAAAATACGAGCTGCAGCGTCTGGTTCAGGATTCAGCGTATTATTCAAAATACGAGCTGCAGCGTCTGGTTCCGGATTCAGCGTATTATTCAAAATACGAGCTGCAGCGTCTGGTTCCGGATTCAGCGTATTATTCAAAATACGAGCTACAGCGTCTGGTTTATTATTCAGGGTATTATTCAAAACACGACCTGCAGCGTCTGGTTCAGGATTCAGCGTATTATTCAAAATACGAGCTGCAGCGTCTGGGTCATTATTGAGGGTATTTTTCAAAATACGACCTGCAGCGTGTGGTTCAGGATTCAGCGTATTATTCAAAATACGAGCTGCAGCGTCTGGTTCAGGATTCAGCGTATTATTCAAAATACGAGCTGCAGCGTCTGGTTCAGGATTCAGCGTATTATTCAAAATACGAGCTGCAGCGTCTGGTTCAGGATTCAGCGTATTATTCAAAATACGAGCTGCAGCGTCTGGTTCATTATTCAGGGTATTTTTCAAAACACGACCTGCAGCGTCTGGTTCAGGATTCAGCGTATTATTCAAACTACGAGCTGCAGCATCTGGTTCAGGATTCAGCGTATTATTCAAAATACAAGCTGCAGCGTCTGGTTCATTATTCAGGGTATTATTCAAAACACGACCTGCAGCGTCTGGTTCAGGATTCAGCGTATTATTCAAAATACAAGCTGCAGCGTCTGGTTCATTATTGAGGGTTTTTTTCAAAACACGACCTGCAGCGTCTGGTTCAGGATTTAGCGTATTACTCAAAATACGACCTGCAGCGTCTGGTTCAGGATTCAGCGTATTATTCAAAATACGAGCTGCAGCACCTGGTTCAGGATTCAGCGTATTATTCAAAATACAAGCTGCATCGTCTGGTTTATTATTCAGGGTATTATTCAAAACACGACCTGCAGCGTCTGGTTCAGGATTCAGCGTATTATTCAAAATATGAGCTGCAGCGTCTGGTTCAGGATTCAGCGTATTATTCAAAATACGAGCTGCAGCGTCAGGTTCAGGATTCAGCGTATTATTCAAAACACGACCTGCAGCGTCTGGTTCATTATTCAGGGTATTTTTCAAAACACGACCTGCAGCGTCTGGTTCAGGATTCAGCGTATTATTCAAAATACGAGCTGCAGCATCTGGTTCAAGATTCAGCGTATTATTCAAAATACAAGCTGCAGCGTCTGGTTTTTTATTCAGGGTATTATGCAAAACACGACCTGCAGCGTCTGGTTCAGGATTCAGCGTATTATTCAAAATACGAGCTGCAGCGTCTGGTTCATTATTGAGGGTATTTTTCAAAACACGACCTGCAGCGTCTGGTTCAGGATTCAGCGTATTATTCAAAATACGACCTGCAGCGTCTGGTTCAGGATTCAGCGTATTATTCAATATACGAGCTGCAGCATCTGGTTCAGGATTCAGCGTATTATTCAAAATACAAGCTGCAGCGTCTGGTTTATTATTCAGGGTATTATTCAAAACACGACCTGCAGCGTCTGGTTCAGGATTCAGCGTATTATTCAAAATACGAGCTGAAGCGTCTGGTTCAGGATTCAGCGTATTATTCAAAATACGAGCTGCAGCGTCTGTTTCATTATTCAGGGTATTTTTCAAAACACGACCTACAGCGTCTGGTTCAGGATTCAGCGTATTATTCAAAATACGACCTGCAGCGTCTGGTTCAGGATTCAGTGTATTATTCAAAATACGAACTGCAGCGTCTGGTTCATTATTCAGGGTATTTTTTAAAACACGACCTGCAGCGTCTGGTTCAGGATTCAGCGTATTATTCAAAATACGAGCTGCAGCATCTGGTTCAGGATTCAGCCTATTATTCAAAATACGAGCTGCAGCGTCTGGTTCATTATTCAGGGTATTTTTCAAAACACGACCTGCAGCGTCTGGTTCATTATTCAGCGTATTATTCAAAATACGAGCTGCAGCGTCTGGTTCAGGATTCAGGGAATTATTCAAAATACGAGCTGCAGCGTCGGGTTCAGGATTCAGCGTATTATTCAAAATACCAGCTGCAGCGTCTGGTTCAGGATTCAGCGTATTATTCAAAATACAAGCTGCAGCGTCTGGTTCATTGTTCAGGGTATTATTCAAAACACGACCTGCAGCGTCTGGTTCCGGATTCAGCGTATTATTCAAAATACGAGCTGCAGCGTCTGGTTCATTATTGAGGGTATTTTTCAAAACACGACCTGCAGCGTCTGGTTCAGGATTCAGCGTATTACTCAAAATACGACCTGCAGCGTCTGGTTCAGGATTCAGCGTATTATTCAAAATACGAGCTGCAGCATCTGGTTCAGGATTCAGCGTATTATTCAAAATACAAGCTGCATCGTCTGGTTTATTATTCAGGGTATTATTCAAAACACGACCGGCAGCGTCTGGTTCAGGATTCAGCGTATTATTCAATATACGAGCTGCAGCATCTGGTTCAGGATTCAGCGTATTATTCAAAATACAAGCTGCAGCGTCTGGTTTATTATTCAGGGTATTATTCAAAGCACGACCTGCAGCGTCTGGTTCAGGATTCAGCGTATTATTCAAAATACGAGCTGAAGCGTCTGGTTCAGGATTCAGCGTATTATTCAAAATACGAGCTGCAGCGTCTGGTTCATTATTAAGGGTATTTTTCAAAACACGACCTACAGCGTCTGGTTCAGGATTCAGCGTATTATTCAAAATACGACCTGCAGCGTCTGGTTCCGGATTCAGGGTATTATTCAAAATACGAACTGCAGCGTCTGGTTCATTATTCAGGGTTTTTTTAAAACACGACCTGCAGCGTCTGGTTCAGGATTCAACGTATTATTCAAAACACGAGCTGCAGCATCTGGTTCAGGATTCAGCCTATTATTCAAAATACGAGCTGCAGCGTCTGGTTCATTGTTCAGGGTATTTTTCAAAACACGACCTGCAGCGTCTGGTTCATTATTCAGGGTATTATTCAAAATACGAGCTGCAGCGTCTGGTTCCGGATTCAGCGTATTATTCAAAATACGAGCTGCAGCGTCGGGTTCAGGATTCAGCGTATTATTCAAAATACGAGCTGCAGCGTCTGGTTCAGGATTCAGCTTATTATTCAAAATACAAGCTGCAGCGTCTGGTTCATTATTCAGGGTATTATTCAAAACACGACCTGCAGCGTCTGGTTCAGGATTCAGCGTATTATTCAAAATACGAGCTGCAGCGTCTGGTTCATTATTGAGGGTATTTTTCAAAACACGACCTGCAGCGTCTGGTTCAGGATTCAGCGTATTACTCAAAATACGACCTGCAGCGTCTGGTTCAGGATTCAGCGTATTATTCAATATACGAGCTGCAGCATCTGGTTCAGGATTCAGCGTATTATTCAAAATACAAGCTGCATCGTCTGGTTTATTATTCAGGGTATTATTCAAAACACGACCTGCAGCGTCTGGTTCAGGATTCAGCGTATTATTCAAAATATGAGCTGCAGCGTCTGGTTCAGGATTCAGCGTATTATTCAAAATACGAGCTGCAGCGTCAGGTTCAGGATTCAGCGTATTATTCAAAACACGACCTGCAGCGTCTGGTTCATTATTCAGGGTATTTTTCAAAACACGACCTGCAGCGTCTGGTTCAGGATTCAGCGTATTATTCAAAATACGAGCTGCAGCGTCTGGTTCAGGATTCAGCGTATTATTCAAAATACAAGCTGCAGCGTCTGGTTCATTATTCAGGGTATTATTCAAAACACGACCTGTAGCGTCTGGTTCAGGATTCAGCGTATTATTCAAAATACGAGCTGCAGCGTCTGGTTCATTATTGAGGGTATTTTTCAAAACACGACCTGCAGCGTCTGGTTCAGGATTCAGCGTATTACTCAAAATACGACCTGCAGCGTCTGGTTCAGGATTCAGCGTATTATTCAAAATACGAGCTGCAGCATCTGGTTCAGGATTCAGCGTATTATTCAAAATACAAGCTGCATCGTCTGGTTTATTATTCAGGGTATTATTCAAAACACGACCTGCAGCGTCTGGTTCAGGATTCAGCGTATTATTCAAAATATGAGCTGCAGCGTCTGGTTCAGGATTCAGCGTATTATTCAAAATACGAGCTGCAGGGTCAGGTTCAGGATTCAGCGTATAATTCAAAACACGACCTGCAGCGTCTGGTTCATTATTCAGGGTATTTTTCAAAACACGACCTGCAGCGTCTGGTTCAGGATTCAGCGTATTATTCAAAACACGAGCTGCAGCATCTGGTTCAGGATTCAGCGTATTATTCAAAATACGAGCTGCAGCGTCTGGTTCATTATTGAGGGTATTTTTCAAAACACGACCTGCAGCGTCTGGTTCAGGATTCAGCGTATTATTCAAAATACGAGCTGCAGCGTCTGGTTCATTATTGAGGGTATTTTTCAAAACACGACCTGCAGCGTCTGGTTCAGGATTCAGCGTATTATTCAAAATACGACCTGCAGCGTCTGGTTCAGGATTCAGCGTATTATTCAATATACGAGCTGCAGCATCTGGTTCAGGATTCAGCGTATTATTCAAAATACAAGCTGCAGCGTCTGGTTTATTATTCAAGGTATTATTCAAAACACGACCTGCAGCGTCTGGTTCAGGATTCAGCGTATTATTCAAAATACGAACTGCAGCGTCTGGTTCAGGATTCAGGGTATTTTTTAAAACACGACCTGCAGCGTCTGGTTCAGGATTCAGCGTATTATTCAAAATACGAGCTACAGCATCTGGTTCAGGATTCAGCCTATTATTCAAAGTACGAGCTGCAGCGTCTGGTTCATTATTCAGGGTATTTTTCAAAACACGACCTGCAGCGTCAGGTTCAGGATACAGCGTATTATTCAAAATACGAGCTGCAGCGTCTGGTTCAGGATTCAGCGTATTATTCAAAATACGAGCTGCAGCATCTGGTTCATTATTCAGGGTATTATTAAAATATGGTCAGGATATTATTCAGCGTATGGTTCAGTATTCAGGGTATAATTGAAAATACGACCTGCAGCGTCTGGTTCATGGTTTCAGGGTATTATTATAAAATGTGCAGGGTATTCTTCAGCGTCTAGTTCGATATTCGGCGTATTATTCAGGGAATTACTCAAAATACGACCAGCGTATTATTCAGCGCCTGGTTCAGGACTCAGGGTATTATTCAGAAAATATTCCAGGGTATTATTCAGCGTCTGGATTATTAAAAATTGGCTAGGGTATTATTCAGTGTCTGGTTCAGTATTCAGTATGCTAACATGTTTAAGGTTTCAGCTTACGCAGTTAAAACTGATGTTTATGCTACATGTTCTGTTTTATTTGGTAATCGCCATTAATTCTTGAATTACCTTCGTATATAGGTATAGGTTTAGTTATGGGTATATGCATCAGCGATAAGTATTGTTGTAAAATTTTTAGTGATAATGCATCCGTAATTGGTGCATCTGTAAAAGCCATTTTTGCCGACGCTTATGTTTTTATAAGCGTAGCTTGATAAAGTGTTGAAAATCCGTGCTCGATATATGAACTTTGAAAACAAATCAAACGTAACGATTTCCGATATTTTTTATTGACTCAGGACTAAATCAAAGGTTCAAAATTTAGTTCCGGACTTCAATATATGCCAGTTCAAGTTTCAGTTCACGATGCATGGTTGAAATTAGGATTCAAACTGAACAAAACCAGAGTTCAGTCCATGATTAAGGAAACACTACAAGATTCTAAATTTAGTGTAGTTCTTGATTCAGTCTACGGGGCTGGATTCTTAATTAATCAGTTCAAGATTTGGTTCGTGGTTTGGGATAAAGTTCAGAGTTCAGTCAGTGTTTCAGTATTCACTTTAAGCTGCAAACATAATCACATAATTATTCAGTTAATATAATTTTATGCAAGTCGTCCTTTCACGATACCATGTTATAGACTTAGTTCCTCATTTCCTCGAACTGTTTGCTCCCTGTCTCTTGATCTACGTCGGTTGATGTGTGCTCTGAGAGGGATGTGCTTCGCTTGCCGGGTTTTGCCAATCAGCTGTTTCGGTTTCACACTTTTGAGGTTTAGATACACTGACGACGTTTTAATAACAGAAAGCCTCAGTGTCACTAAACATGGTATAGTTGCGCTTATATTGCAAACCACTGTGTCGGTATCTCTGCTGGTGGATGTTTCCTTCGTCCCCTAGGATATCATCTGCTCAGAATCAGTTCCTAAGTGCTGATGTTGATACTGCGGTGTTAACGTCAGTACGTAAGTACTGAATTAAATTACTGTATTATACCTTAACATTTGCAGTAGTACACATTCTAAATTCTTCTAAAACTAAGCTTGATTTGTCATAGTGACGTGTATCTTAGCGGATTTGTTCGCCATTTTTTGGGGGTTGAGTTTACATGTTGCAGGTCTCGCTGCCTGGGACACTCTCCTTGCTGATGCCCGGGATTGCCGTGATGCGTGGGCCATGCTGGCTGAGGTGGCACGGTGGGGGACGCTCTTTAATCGATCGGTAGGCGTCTCTTACCTGATGTCTGCGGTTGGACTTTCTCATGATTTACGTAGATTGATGTATGCTCGAAGGGGGATGTGCTTCGCTTGCCGGGTCTTACCAATCATGATTTTCGGTTACAAACTTTTGGGCCTCTGTGTCACTAAATTTGGTACAGCTACGCTTATATTGCTCTTGTTTGACAGCTAGTGGAGTCTGCCAACCATGGAAATACTAAGGATCTAAGTAAAATAAGAACTTATGATGGTTTATATATATATTTCTTTTGACAAACCGCAAACTATTGTGGTGTACATAACAGGCATACGTAAAACCAGACAGATGGACGAACAATCTGGATAAAGTAATCTGATTGGCTGAAAATTTGAAAAGGGTATGGCATCTTAATTTATTCTTAATTTTGTTTTCAGGTAAAAATAAAAATATCATCAATTTGTCATCTGCTGAATTTGCCTATAGAGTGGTAAAGGCTAGATAACCATAAGTTCGGACTGAAAAAAAAGTATGGGACACAAGCTTTACTTAAAATTATTGATGTCAGGAAGTTACAAATACTGTAACGGAAGATAAGCAATTATGAGAAATTGCCTACCTTGGCAAAATTGGTAACTTCCTTACAGTAGCAAAGCCTGTCACAATGGCTACAGATGACATTCTAAGATTTTTGTTAGGAGAAAACAAGGCTCAACACTACATGTAAATCCTCTATTAAGCAGACAATTTAAATGAAATATCAAGAAATATAAAGAACAATTCTGATAGTGCCTCAAGGGTTAACAATTCTTTTTTCTGTCCAAATATTAGATAATCTATGATAATATCACTGCTGCATAGATCTTGTTCTGTCCTGGTTTCCATGGTTGTGTCAGTGTCCTGAAGTTGCAACCTGAATGGATTTCAATAAATAGCTGCCATTGTCTACCAAATAGGTTGCAGTCGAGTAGTTTAACTTCAACGATTAGCATGCTAAGAAAAAAATTCAGATGAAGTTTTGAAATATTTTCTTATATTCACCAGAAAATTGGTTTTGGCATTTCATGCAAATTGTGTCCAGAAAATTTGCATGGAATACCAAATCTTGTTTCTCTGAAAAATCAGAAATATGTCCTCAATTTATCATCTGCTAAAATTAGTCCAGAGAGAGTGGTAAAGGAAGGTTAAAATGAAATGATATTTTAACCTTATACCTTTTTGCACTTAAACAGCAATAAAAAATGCTTTTTATTTTCTCATCTGGATCGACACTGTTTGCACAGTATCTGTTTTGATCTGCAGCGATGAAAAGGTTACGGTGAACAGAGATACATCTCAACACTCACTTCCTTTTCAAAGGGAGACCATTCCAGCGGAACAGATCCTTTCCTGGTTTATAAATCCCTCTTCAAAAGGGGGCTATTCTGATCAGAAAATATGTTCCTTCCATTTAGAGTAGCCCTGTATGAGAAGAGAGGTAATTACTTTCTCGCCAAAGTTGGCTCACGTGGGCTCCCTCGGAGATGCATCCAATCAACTTGAATGAACCTGGTCGCTGACATCGAGATCCACAATAGGGAAAAATTCCTTACTGCGAACAGCCAAGAAAAAAGCCCTTACCTAACCCTAACCCTAACCCTAATCCCTGTCCAGCCCCTACTCACCACACCCCTATCCCCTAACTTTATCACTAACCCTAACCCTAGCTGAAAATCATTAGAATTAACCGCAATCCCTAAACTAACCGCAATACTTAGCCACGGCCTCTAACCCTGGCCCCAGCCCAAAACCCTCACCCTGCCGAACCCTAACCCTAGCTACAAAACACTGCAATTAACCACAACCCTAGAATTAACCCCAAGGCTCAGCCTAAGCCGTTAGCCCTAGCCCCAGCCTCTACCCCTGTCCAGCCCCTACTCACCCCAGCCCTAACCCCTAAAGCTAACCGTAACCTATCGCTAACCCTAACCATAACCCTAGGTGAAAATCATCATAATTCACGCAACCTCTAAACTAACCGCAACTCATAGCCACCGCCTCTAACATTAACCCCTAACACTAGCCCCAGCCTCTAACACTACTCCTGTCCAGCCCTACTTACCTCAGCCCGAACCCCTAATCCTAACCCTAACCTATCAGTAGCCCTAACCCTAGGTAAAAATCATAAGAATTAACCGCAACCCCCAAACTAACCGCAACGCTTAGTCACCCTGGCCCCAGCCCAAAATCATCACCGTGCCCAGACTAACCCTAACCCTAGCTAAAAACACTGCAATTAACCGCAACACCAGAAATAACCGCAATGCTCAACAGAAGCACCTAACCCTAGCTCCAGTCTCTAACACTACCCATGTCCAGCCCCTACTCACCCCAGCCCTAACACTTAACCCTAACCCTACTCTATCACTAACCCTAACCATAGCTGAAAATCATTAGAATTAATCGCAAGCCCTAAACTAACCGCAAAACTGCAACAGCATCTAACCCTAGCCCCAGCCCAAAACACGGCCCAAAACACTAACCCTGCCCAGCCCTAACCCTAACCCTAGCTACAAAACATTGGAATTAACCGCAACCCCAAAACTAACCGCAAGGCTCAGCCAAAGACGCTAACCCTAGCCCGAGCATCTAACACTACCCCTATCCAGCCCCTACTAATCCCAGATCTAACCCCTAACCCTAACCCTAGCTCTAACCCATTTAAAATAAACCACAACCATTAAACTAACTGCAACTCATAACCACAGCCTCTAACCCTGGTCCCAGTCCAAAACACTCACCCTGCCCAGCCCTAACCCTAACCATAGCTACAAAATATTGGAATTAACCACAACGCCAAAACCAACCGGAAGTCTTAAACACACACTCACACTCCAGCCCCAACCCCAAACACACCCTGCATAGCCCCTAGGTTGGGGCTATCTAACCCTAGGGTTACCTTAACCTTAACCCATCCTAGAAGACGTCAGAATAAACCGCAGCCCCTAAACTAACCGAAACCTTTAGCAGCAGCCTCCAACCCTAACCCCAGCCCCATACCACTGACAAGCCCCTACTACCCTAGCACTAACACTAACCCTAACCCTAACCTATCACTAACTCTAACCCTAGGTACAAAACATTAGAATTAACCGCAACCCCAAAACTAACCGCAAGTCTTAGACACACGCTCTCAACCTAGCCCCGGCCCCAAACACTCACCCTGCATAGCCCCTGGGTTGGAGCTACCCTAACCCTAGGTTTATCCTAATCCTAACCCTAGTTAAAAGACATCAGAATTAACCGCGACCCCCAAACTAACCGCAACCTAAAGCCTCCAAACCTAGCCCCAGCCCTAACACTCACCCTGTCAAGCCCTTACTACCCTAGCTCTAACCCCTTACCCTTACCCTAACCCCAGCCCTAGGTATGAAACATTAGAGTAAACCACAATCCCAAAACTAACCGCGTCTCAGACACACCCTCTTGCCCTAGCCCCAGCAGCAAAGACTCTCCCTGCATATCCACAGTGTTGGGACTACCCTAACTCTAGGGTAACCCTAACCCTAGCTGCAAGGCATCAGAATTAACCACATCCTCAAAACTAACCGCAACCTTTAGTGGTAGCCTCCAACCCTAGCCCCAGCCCCTAACACTAACCCTGTCAAGCCACTACTACCCTTGCCCTAACCCGAAACCCTAACCTTAACCTATCACTAACACTTACACTAACCCTAGCTGCAAAACATTAGAATTAACTGCAACCCCAAAACTAACCCCAAGAGACACACACTCACCGTAGCCTTAGCCCTAAACACACACCCTGCAAGCCCTAGGATTGGGGCTTCCCTAACCCTAGGGTAACACTAACACTAGCTAGAAGACGTCAGAAGTAACCACAATCCTCAAACTAACAGCAAGTCTCAGTCGCATCCTCTCATCCTAGCCCCAGCCCCAAAGACTCATCCTACATAGGACCTGGGGTGGGGGCTACCCTAACCCTATCCCAAAAAAAGGTAAGAGAAAAGTCCAGGGAGGGCCACAATCACAAACCGCAGCCCTTCCCAGACCCCAAGAGGAAATAGGAAACCGACAAATCTAAATAAGCACAAACCGAACAAACGTACGAAAAGCACTAAGTTTAGCTCTCTCTTCCCCAAGCGAGGTAATCGCAAACTAAATGGACTGAAAACCACAAGAACAAAATGACACACTGAAAGACATACAACAAATCGCCTTGTAGAATAAACCACAAAGCAACAAAGAGTAAGACTAACACCGGGACCACCGCCTTAGAACGGTCGGTAGAGCAAACCACCGGGGGTGGGGTGCGGGGGGGGGGGGGAGGGGGGGGTTAAAGCACTTTTACAGCTAGCCAACTTCACCCTGGGTCCCGATGCTACTCTTAATACAGAAATACATAAAAATTCGGTTCGCATAAAGGCTCCCAACTCAGTCCATGCATCAAAGCGAAAACATAAAAATCAAATTAATCGCTATAATAAACAAAGCCGAGTACGCATGGCTAATTCTACTGTATGCTAGAGTAAATGAAAACCAATAGTTGAACCACGGCGGCCAACCCAAAGAGATATCGTCAAGCCCCAACCCACTGGTTAAAGTTTTATGACGAGGCCGTCATTGTCTGAGGCATCAGAATTAAACGCAACCCCCAAAACTAGCCGAACCCTTCAGCGGCAGCCACCAACCCTAGCCCCAGCCCCTTACACTAAACCTGTCAAACCCTTACTACCTTAGCCCTAAACACTAACCCTAACCTATCACTATCACTAACCATAGCTACGAAACATTAGAATTAACCGCAATACCCAAAACTAACCGCAGTCACACCATCTCACGCTAGCCCCCAGCCCCCAAACACTCATCCTTATAGCCCTAGGGTTAGGACTACCCTAACCCTAGGTTTACGCTAACCTTAACCCTAGCTGCAAGACATCAGAATTAACCGCAAACCCTAAGCTAACCGCAACCTTTACCTATCACTTACACTAACCCTAAACCTAGGTACAAAACATTAGAAGTAACGGCAACCCCAAAAATCGCAAGTCTTAGATACACCATCTCACGTTAGCCCCAGCCAAAACACTCATCCTGCATTGCCCTTCGGTTGGGGCTACACAAACCCTAGATATATCCTGAACCATACGCTGAATAATACCCTGGCCACTTTTGATTAATACCCTCAAATAATGAACCAGACGCTGCAGATCGTATTTTGAATAATACGCTGAATCCTGAAACAGGCGCTGCAGGTCGTGTTTTGAAAAATACCCTGAATAATGAACCAGACGCTGCAGCTCGTATTTTGAATAATACGCTGAATCCTGAACCAGACGCTGCAGCTCGTATTTTGAATAATACGCTGGATCCTGAACCAGACGCTGCACCTCGTATTTTGAATAATACGCTGAATCCTGAACCAGACGCTGCAGGTCGTGTTTTGAAAAATACCCTGAATAATGAACCAGACGCTGCAGGTCGTGTTTTGAAAAATACCCTGAATAATGAACCAAACGCTGCAGCTCGTATTTTGAATAATACGCTGAATCCTGAACCAGACGCTGCAGCTCGTATTTTGAATAATACGCTGAATCCTGAACCAGACGCTGCAGGTCGTGTTTTGAAAAATACCCTGAATAATGAACCAGACGCTGCAGCTCGTATTTTGAATAATACACTGAATCCTGAACCAGACGCTGCAGCTCGTATTTTGAATAATACGCTGAATCCTGAACCAGACGCTGCAGCTTGTATTATGAATAATACGCTGAATCATGAACCAGATGCTGCAGCTCGTATATCGAATAATACGCTGAATCCTGAACCAGACGCTGCAGGTCGTGTTTTAAAAAATACCCTGAATAATGAACCAGACGCTGCAGTTCGTATTTTGAATAATACCCTGAATCCTGAACCAGACGTTGCAGGTCGTATTTTCAATAATACCCTGAATACTGAACCATACGCTGAATAATATCCTGACAATTTTTTAATAATACCCTGAATAATGAACCAGATGCTGCAGCTCGTATTTTGAATAATACGCTGAATCCTGAACCAGAGGCTGCAGGTCGTGTTTTGAAAAATACCCTGAATAATGAACCCGACGCTGCAGCTCGTGTTTTGAAAAATACCCTGAATAATGAACCAGACGCTGCAGCTCGTATTTTGAATAATACGCTGAATCCTGAACCCGACGCTGCAGCTCGTATTTTGAATAATACGCTGAATCCTGAACCAGACGCTGCAGCTCATATTTTGAATAATACGCTGAATCCTGAACCAGACGCTGCAGGTCGTGTTTTGAATAATACCCTGAATAATAAACCAGACGCTGCAGCTTGTATTTTGAATAATACGCTGAATCCTGAACCAGATGCTGCAGCTCGTATTTTGAATAATACGCTGAATCCTGAACCTGACGCTGCAGGTCGTATTTTGAGTAATACGCTGAATCCTGAACCAGACGCTGCAGGTCGTGTTTTGAAAAATACCCTGAATAATGAACCAGACGCTGCAGCTCGTATTTTGAAGAATACGCTGAATCCTGAACCAGACGCTGCAGGTCGTGTTTTGAATAATACCCTGAATAATGAACCAGACGCTGCAGCTTGTATTTTGAATAATACGCTGAATCCTGAACCAGATGCTGCAGCTCGTATTTTGAATAATACGCTGAATCCTGAACCAGACGCTGCAGGTCGTGTTTTGAAAAATACCCTGAATAATGAACCAGACGCTGCAGCTCGTATTTTCAATAATACTCTGAATCCTGAAACAGACGCTGCAGCTCGTATTTTGAATAATACGCTGAATCCTGAACCAGACGCTGCAGCCCGTATTTTGAATAATACGCTGAATCCTGAACCAGACGCTGCAGCTCGTATTTTGAATAATATGCTGAATCCTGAACCAGACGCTGCAGGTCGTATTTTGAAAAATACCCTCAATAATGACCCAGACGCTGCAGCTCGTATTTTGAATAATACGCTGAATCCTGAACCAGACGCTGCAGGTCGTGTTTTGAATAATACCCTGAATAATAAACCAGACGCTGCAGCTCGTATTTTGAATAATACGCTGAATCCTGAACCAGACGCTGCAGCTCGTATTTTGAATAATACGCTGAATCCGGAACCAGACGCTGCAGCTCGTATTTTGAATAATACGCTGAATCCTGAACCAGACGCTGCAGCTCGTATTTTGAATAATACGCTGAATCCTGAACCAGACGCTGCAGGTCGTGTTTTGAAAAATACCCTGAATAATGAACCAGACGCTGCAGCTCGTATTTTGAATAATACGCTGAATCCTGAACCAGACGCTGCAGCTCGTATTTTGAATAATACCCTGAATAATAAACCAGACGCTGCAGCTCGTATTTTGAATAATACGCTGAATCCTGAACCAGACGCTGCAGCTCGTATTTTGAATAATACGCTGAATCCGGAACCAGGCGCTGCAGCTCGTATTTTGAATAATACGCTGAATCCTGAACCAGACGCTGCAGCTCGTATTTTGAATAATACCCTGAATAATGAACCAGACGCTGCAGGTCGTGTTTTGAAAAATACCCTGAATAATGAACCAGACGCTGCAGCTCGTATTTTGAATAATACGCTGAATCCTGAACCAGACGCTGCAGCTCGTATTTTGAATAATACCCTGAATAATAAACCAGACGCTGCAGCTCGTATTTTGAATAATACGCTGAATCCTGAACCAGACGCTGCAGCTCGTATTTTGAATAATACGCTGAATCCGGAACCAGACGCTGCAGCTCGTATTTTGAATAATACGCTGAATCCTGAACCAGACGCTGCAGCTCGTATTTTGAATAATACCCTGAATAATGAACCAGACGCTGCAGGTCGTGTTTTGAAAAATACCCTGAATAATGAACCAGACGCTGCAGCTCGTATTTTGAATAATAGGCTGAATCCTGAACCAGATGCTGCAGCTCGTATTTTGAATAATACGCTGAATCCTGAACCAGACGCTGCAGCTCGTATTTTGAATAATACGTTGAATCCTGAACCAGACGCTGCAGCTCGTATTTTGAATAATACGCTGAATCCTGAACCAGACGCTGCAGCTCGTATTTTGAATAATACGCTGAATCCTGAACCAGACGCTGCAGGTCGTATTTTGAAAAATACCCTCAATAATGACCCAGACGCTGCAGCTCGTATTTTGAATAATACGCTGAATCCTGAACCAGACGCTGCAGGTCGTGTTTTGAATAATACCCTGAATAATAAACCAGACGCTGCAGCTCGTATTTTGAATAATACGCTGAATCCTGAACCAGACGCTGCAGCTCGTATTTTGAATAATACGCTGAATCCGGAACCAGACGCTGCAGCTCGTATTTTGAATAATACGCTGAATCCTGAACCAGACGCTGCAGCTCGTATTTTGAATAATACGCTGAATCCTGAACCAGACGCTGCAGGTCGTGTTTTGAAAAATACCCTGAATAATGAACCAGACGCTGCAGCTCGTATTTTGAATAATACGCTGAATCCTGAACCAGACGCTGCAGCTCGTATTTTGAATAATACCCTGAATAATGAACCAGACGCTGCAGGTCGTGTTTTGAAAAATACCCTGAATAATAAACCAGGCGCTGCAGCTCGTATTTTGAATAATACGCTGAATCCTGAACCAGACGCTGCAGCTCGTATTTTGAATAATATCCTGAATACTGAACCATACGCTGAATCCTGAACCGTGAATAATGAACCGTGAACCAGATGCTAACTTAACGTTCATGATCAAACACAATGTTATGAAACAAAGCAAAGGGCTCAATGGCGATCTGGAGCTAGAATATAAGACAACAACAAACAGGATCACGATAAGCCCGACCACAGACATTGACAGTCAGGCCTCGACAAGACTCGTCCTAATGTATTTTCGTACTTGAAAACCTTAATGACATTTCTGAGGAGAATTGTTGGTAAGTATGATTTCTCAGAACAATTCCAAAAAGATTATTGATTAATATATGAGGTGAGGATATAATATAGATGCTTTGCTAAGCGCTTTATCCAGTCAAGATTGATGACTTTGCAGTCTTCTCTAATTGCATGACGGCCTTGTGTGCAGTCATACATCAACCAATCATCACGAAAACATACCTATATAATTTTGACCCCCTTAAACCCCACTTTTATATAGTAAAACTGGGGTTTACAGGGGTATATATTATTTTTCTTATTTCTACTCAAAACATAGATTGTGTGTACTCGTTAGAACCGCCTCGCCGAGGCGGTTCTAACGAGCACCCACAATCTATGTTTTTGAGCAGAAATTTAAAAAATATGATTTTTTTTTATCTGAAAAATTTTCAGTTTTTGGAAGTGAAATTTTCTATATATTGGAATAGGCGTGTTTTCGTAATGATAAAAGTTCATCCTATAGATATCCTTGAATAATAATAATAATAATAATAATAATAATGGCACAAGTTGAAAATTATTTAATGTGCAATGTGATTAGAAGAAAGTAAAAATAAAAACAATAATTTATTGTTTGTCAGCTAATCGACTATTTTGTGAAATTCATAATTTGGCTGCGTATGCTATATAGATGATCATGAAAGAACACGAATTGATGGTCAGTAGATGAAACTTAAAGATGTAAGAGTTTCAGGTAATGCGCAACGCACGAAAAGGGCCCTTATGCAATTTGCGGACAACGCAGGTCCTGATCAGCCTGCGCATTTGCGCAGGCTGATCTGGGCCTTCGTTGTCCGCTTACAGAATCAATGGATACTGTAGTATATGTCGACGAACAGAGAATGTCTAGATCAGACTGCACGGATGCGCACGCTCATCCGGACCTTCGCTGTTCGCATACGGCAATAAGGGCCCTTTTCCCACGTTGTGCATCGTGTGGTATACAACAGATAAAATGATAAAATCTCCGACCACTTTCTTCCTGAGGTACCTACAGAACAAGAGATGAGGAATAAAAGTGATAAATTAAAGCAGCACAATTACAGTCGAACCTCAATAGCTCGATGGCTCGTTTACCATGGCTAATTCGAACTCATTTTTGTGTCCCTACGAAATTCTTCCGCTAACTCAAGAAAACAAATATTCCGGGAAATTTTCTTATTTTATCATGAAATTGTATGTTGTGTGTACTCATTAGAATCGCCTCATCGAGGCGATTCTAATGAGTACACTCAACATACCATTATAGTATAGAAAAAAATTCCCTAAATTATCGCCATTTGCTTCCTGACCTGGCATCATGATTAACCCTCAGTGGCTCGAACTACCCATGTCTCGAACAAATTTCCATGGTCCCAAAGATGTTCCCATTGAAGTTCGACTGTATGATAAGCGACATACGAACACAGAAGAACTGCAACTGAGAACCCGCCTTGGAATGGCTAGCAGGGATACTACAGGGGAGCTTAAACTACGGTCCTTTCGACATCCATCACTCGGAAAGACGTATTTGTTTGCTTGGCGTTTTATTTTAAATGAAAATATTTTGTTCCGATTGACCATATCTTATTACAAACCATTTTTCTGTTTTTGTGTTTTGTGCTCAAACAATTGCCCTAAAATTAAATTTACGGACAAAAAATGGTCTGACCTATGCAAGTTTCTATAAAAAAAAAAGTGTTTTTTTTTTTTTTTTTTTAATTTTGTCAAAGAAAATATTTTTTTACTTTTCTTTGCTGAATTTGAGTATTTGATGTTTTACAAAAATATTGTGAAAATTTCAGAAAAATCGAACGAGCAAAACTTGAAAATCTGCCTCCAAGTTATCTACCCTATAGATTTCTGCATAGTTTGCGTTCACTTTTACTATGGGAAAAAGTGAAAATATCTGATTTTTAGAAACCAGTGTCTGTAATAAAAAATGTTCATTAAATTATGACAGAAGTTTGCAAATTTACTTCTTATGTGTAAAACGCCAAGCACAAAAAAAAAGAAAGAAAGAAAGAAGGAAAGAAAGAAAGAAAGAAAATGACTATCTGAAAGATGTTGAAAGCACAGTAGTTTTACTTGATCGACATTTCCTTAATGCAGCTCAAAACTACGAACATTTTTTTTTTCTAGAAAACGTCGGAAAGCTAACCCATATTTCTTGTGCAAACTGCAACAGTACGAGTTGTCTCTCATCTATTAATGATATGTGCATTCTTGCTTCTCAAAAATTGCAATCATCGAAAGAGTCTGCATCAATTAAGCTCTCTAACTCTCGTTGTACATAAGCTTAATTAATTAAGGGCAATTATTTTATAAAAGTACAGTTGAAACTTTCTAATATGGCTATGTAGACAGGTTAAATACGAGAACATCAGTTTGGGAAATCCGAAACCTAGCTTTTGGCTAGTAGGTGGCTGTTGTTGAGATGTGATTGTTCGTAGCGTTTCCTGTGTAATAATTTGAATTTCTATTTGAGCCAGAGCATGACAAAACCTACAATAAGATCTGTGTGACCAGCAAAGTCTCAGATCAGCCTGTACAACACCAAGTGTGGCAAAGGGTTCTCGCTTATCCCTCTTTGAATAGCCTGGAGGATGTAGATAGCACATGCGATCAGCGAAGGCTCTGGTCTGATTCTAGTCTTCGCTGGTCGCACAAGTCACATTGTAGGTTTTGTCGTGCGCTGGGTCAAATCTATTTCCATGTAGTGCTACCACCCGATCACATATCGAGGGTTGAGCGCAAGACTGTAGTAACTCAAATACATTTTTGAAACCTGTTGTTAAGGGGCAACTTTGACCCCTTTGTAAACAATACAAATTTAGGTGCCATTGCTCATACGAGCAATGGCACCTAAATTTTCATTGTTTACAGAAAGAATTGTTGTAATCATCATGACGCTTTCATGGTGAGGAGATTAAGTTTGAGGAAAAATAACCAGCTGACTTACTTCAGTCTTGCGCTCGACCCTCGATATACTCACCTATGTGAAATGTACACTTCTAACTCATATACAGTCGAACCTTGATGGCTCGAACACCGATGGCTCGTTTACCATGGCTATTTCGAACTCGTTTTTGAGTCCTTACGAAATTCTTCCGATATTTCAAGAAAACAAATACATTGTATTTAAGGAAATTTTCTTATTTTATCGTGAAATTGTATGTTGTGTTTGTGATGTTTGAGGATCACCTCACTGTTTCCCTATATGATTCCAGTGTCTGTGTTCTGGATGAGTGGACTGTTGGGATGTTTACTTTCTTTGCAGGGGATTCATATGGGGTTGCCCTGGAGTTTGCTTTCAATGGGAATTCTTTTGGGTATCCCTACTGCATGTACTTCCACTGTGGGCAATATAGAGGCTCAGTATTTTTATCTCCCAGGAGTTTATTTGTCTGGAACACTGACATGGGCACATGGTTTTGTTTTAAAGCAAAGTTTATTAACAATTTTATAAATAATTATTTTAACACCTACTTTGTCTGATGCAGAATTTTTTTATGAATAGGAATCCATTAATCTTTATAGCTGTCTCTTTCACTGAAGATGTATCTTTTCTTCTGAATTTACAGTCTTTGAAAAGTTTGTTTTAACTGTGCCATATTTGGCCCTGGAGATCGTATGTATGATTAATGGAATGGCAGAGATGCTGTAGATGCTTCCAAAAATAGATTGTCTAGTAGGTCATTCTTTAGGTCAAGTAAAAAAGATCAATACTGAAGAAACATCAACAAAACTTAATATAGTATTACTCATAAATAAGAATTTTGGTGGAAAATTTATTTGGAAGGTTATAAAGATAAATTATCCTAGAATATTTTTCCATAAAAATATTTATAACATTAATTTAATTTTAAAGTGTTATTGTACTTAAAAGTTGACAGGGGTAGCCTTCTCATGTGAAAATGGCACAATCTCCCACATTTTTGTATGTGGGAAGCTGATGTGGGACTGTAGGATAAGGCTTGTGGGATAAATTCTGAGGGAAAATTGGGAATGTGGGATGTTGGAACTGTGGGAAGTATAAAAGGAAGCCCACAGAAATGATTGGGGGACTTCACATTTTGACTCTGAACATATCAGTTGTGTTTTAGGTGATTTTCATTTATTTTTTTAATTTTATTATTTTTCATCATTAAATTAAAAAATATGAGTTTCTAAGACACATTTGTTGGGAACTTTTTGGTATCATGGAATTAATTAGATTTTTTTTTCTTTTGTTATTTTCCTTCTTTGATCTATTCTAGATCATTTTCCTCACCAGGGCTGGTTTATCTTAACTCTGTGCCAAACTGATGAAGGGTCCCCTTGTAACTTTAAAATACATAGACATTGATATTTAAACTTTGTGATATCTATCTTTGTTTTAGAAGGGTTAAGTTAGAAAGTTAGAAATCCATTTAACATGGTGGTTATGAGGTGTGAGCTCAGTCACATTACATTTATGTTATTGCCTGAATGTTGATCTGGCAACTTTCAATAATTATCTGTCATTGAATAATTTAATTCTGTTATTTATTTACTTTTTTTTTTTAGTTATTTCAAGAATACAATCTTGAAATCTAAATTCAGTTTTACTAATTATTTCAAACCCTTCTAGCAGACACACACATCCTCCTACATAGCTTGTCCTGTGAAGCCCGATACAAGCATTAAGTGCATGTAGGGACCTCATGATCATGCGTCCATTGTCTTAGATGTCCATTGAGCAGTCAAGTGGCCAAGTAGACAGGCAGTCAAGCAGTCAGACAGTCGAGCAGTCAGACAGTCGAACAGTCATTCAAACATTTCGTGCATCAGCTATGTGTTGCTGGCCCATTGATCAAATCAGACAAAGTCTCCCCAGTCATCAGCACCATAGGATTTAGAATGGTGACGCTCATCGTCCACGTCCTAACCATAGGTCCCAGTAAGTCATCATTAATATATCGTTAATCAGCTAACAGCACATATTATATATAAAGCAATTACAGAGTAGGAACGCCTCGGGTTCGTGACACTTTTTGGTGGCAGCATGGTAACCACACCCAGTGCATTGCATTTGCAGGGAGAAAACATGAAGCTCCTGGCTCACCTTTCTAATAAAACCACTGAACATGCTAAATGTGCAACCTATATGCGCACTCAGCTGTCCATAATGGTAAACCAAAAACTTCCATCCCCACAAAGGCAGATAAAACTGCAATATAAATGTTGATCTAGCCAAGCTTACTTAACTAAGATTGAACATATTTTCTTTTTTTTTTTTTAAACAGTTACTTTTGTCGTGAAAAGGGCTCTTTCTGGTTCCAGATCAGTTTGCACTGCCGGGTAATATCAGCATGAAATTGCTCGGGAGTGCAGATGGTCATTTTTCTTTACAACTACAAACATAGTGCTACAGAAATAAACCAAGTTGCAGATAGAGCCAGGTTCGCAGCACAGTAATGGAGAAAAAAAAATGTCTTTTCCTTATAAAAAAAAAGAAGAAAATATGTTCAATCTTAGTTAAGTAAGCTTGGCTAGATCAACATTTATATTGCAGTTTTATCTGCCTTTGTGGGGATGGAAGTTTTTGGTTTACCATTATGGACAGCTGAGTGCGCATATAGGTTGCACATTTAGCATGTTCAGTGGTTTTATTAGAAAGGTGAGCCAGGAGCTTCATGTTTTCTCCCTGCAAATGCAATGCACTGGGTGTGGTTACCATGTTTGTGTTCATTAACTATTTAAAAATGCATACATGCAGTGTATTGTGTTGTTTTGTGAGTGCTCGGTTTCAGGTTTTATACATCAATAAGCAGGTAATTATGGGCCGGTAATTATTTCCAAGAAGGTTTATCTTGGAAATAATTTTCGGTTTAATGCGATATAGAGCGATCAATGCTCTCACTAAAGTTGAGCACTTGCATGTTTGGGTAACATGGAAAGGAGGAAAAGGGGGGAAATAATGATTATTGAGAGGCATTTGCAGTATGAGTGATTTCAAATTTTAATTAGTCTGAAACTTAATTGGGTGTTCAGAATGCACCCTACACAACCAGCTGTGGTGTATTATAAATATTTTGCAGGGTGCAGATAGAATGTCAGCCATTTTTTAGACATCACCTTAAAAGTGTTTTTTTTTTACCTACCATCGGAAAGCAACTTGATTTGTTTATGCGATAGTTATGTTGCATTTGTTGTTTCTCTTTGACCAACTAATTTTGTGCTGGCTCGACAGCGTTTAAACATTTCTGAGTGACGTCAGATTTCAGGTTTCATTTTTGGTTGTTGATAGGCCATAAACAACTAATTTAAAACCTGAATTTTGCCATTTAATTTTGTGTTAGTCAGAGCTTTAACACTTAAGGTGGAGGTAATTGTGATGTTTGAGGATCACCTCACTGTTTCCCTATATGATTCCAGTGTCTGTGTTCTGGATGAGTGGACTGTTGGGATGTTTACTTTCTTTGCAGGGGATTCATATGGGGTTGCCCTGGAGTTTGCTTTCAATGGGAATTCTTTTGGGTATCCCTACTGCATGTACTTCCACTGTGGGCAATATAGAGGCTCAGTATTTTTATCTCCCAGGAGTTTATTTGTCTGGAGCACTGACATGGGCACATGGTTTTGTTTTAAAGCAAAGTTTATTAACAATTTTATAAATAATTATTTTAACACCTACTTTGTCTGATGCAGAATTTTTTTATGAATAGGAATCCATTAATCTTTATAGCTGTCTCTTTCACTGAAGATGTATCTTTTCTTCTGAATTTACAGTCTTTGAAAAGTTTGTTTTAACTGTGCCATATTTGGCCCTGGAGATCTTATGTATGATTAATGGAATGGCAGAGATGCTGTAGATGCTTCCAAAAATAGATTGTCTAGTAGGTCATTCTTTAGGTCAAGTAAAAAAGATCAATACTGAAGAAACATCAACAAAACTTAATATAGTATTACTCATAAATAAGAATTTTGGTGGAAAATTTATTTGGAAGGTTATAAAGATAAATTATCCTAGAATATTTTTCCATAAAAATATTTATAACATTAATTTAATTTTAAAGTGTTTTTGTACTTAAAAGTTGACAGGGGTAGCCTTCTCATGTGAAAATGGCACAATCTCCCACATTTTTGTATGTGGGAAGCTGATGTGGGACTGTAGGAAAAGGCTTGTGGGATAAATTCTGAGGGAAAATTGGGAATGTGGGATGTTGGAACTGTGGGAAGTATAAAAGGAAGCCCACAGAAATGATTGGGGGACTTCACATTTTGACTCTGAACATATCAGTTGTGTTTTAGGTGATTTTCATTTATTTTTTTAATTTTATTATTTTTCATCATTAAATTAAAAAATATGAGTTTCTAAGACACATTTGTTGGGAACTTTTTGGTATCATGGAATTAATTAGATTTTTTTTTCTTTTGTTATTTTCCTTCTTTGATCTATTCTAGATCATTTTCCTCACCAGGGCTGGTTTATCTTAACTCTGTGCCAAACTGATGAAGGGTCCCCTTGTAACTTTAAAATACATAGACATTGATATTTAAACTTTGTGATATCTATCTTTGTTTTAGAAGGGTTAAGTTAGAAAGTTAGAAATCCATTTAACATGGTGGTTATGAGGTGTGAGCTCAGTCACATTACATTTATGTTATTGCCTGAATGTTGATCTGGCAACTTTCAATAATTATCTGTCATTGAATAATTTAATTCTGTTATTTATTTACTTTTTTTTTTTTAGTTATTTCAAGAATACAATCTTGAAATCTAAATTCAGTTTTACTAATTATTTCAAACCCTTCTAGCAGACACACACATCCTCCTACATAGCTTGTCCTGTGAAGCCCGATACAAGCATTAAGTGCATGTAGGGACCTCATGATCATGCGTCCATTGTCTTAGATGTCCATTGAGCAGTCAAGTGGCCAAGTAGACAGGCAGTCAAGCAGTCAGACAGTCGAGCAGTCAGACAGTCGAACAGTCATTCAAACATTTCGTGCATCAGCTATGTGTTGCTGGCCCATTGATCAAATCAGACAAAGTCTCCCCAGTCATCAGCACCATAGGATTTAGAATGGTGACGCCCATCGTCCACGTCCTAACCATAGGTCCCAGTAAGTCATCATTAATATATCGTTAATCAGCTAACAGCACATATTATATATAAAGCAATTACAGAGTAGGAACGCCTCGGGTTCGTGACACTTTTTGGTGGCAGCATGGTAACCACACCCAGTGCATTGCATTTGCAGGGAGAAAACATGAAGCTCCTGGCTCACCTTTCTAATAAAACCACTGAACATGCTAAATGTGCAACCTATATGCGCACTCAGCTGTCCATAATGGTAAACCAAAAACTTCCATCCCCACAAAGGCAGATAAAACTGCAATATAAATGTTGATCTAGCCAAGCTTACTTAACTAAGATTGAACATATTTTCTTTTTTTTTTTTAAACAGTTACTTTTGTCGTGAAAAGGGCTCTTTCTGGTTCCAGATCAGTTTGCACTGCCGGGTAATATCAGCATGAAATTGCTCGGGAGTGCAGATGGTCATTTTTTTTTACAACTACAAACATAGTACTACAGAAATAAACCAAGTTGCAGATAGAGCCAGGTTCGCAGCACAGTAATGGAGAAAAAAAAAAAAAATGTCTTTTCCTTATAAAAAAAAAGAAGAAAATATGTTCAATCTTAGTTAAGTAAGCTTGGCTAGATCAACATTTATATTGCAGTTTTATCTGCCTTTGTGGGGATGGAAGTTTTTGGTTTACCATTATGGACAGCTGAGTGCGCATATAGGTTGCACATTTAGCATGTTCAGTGGTTTTATTAGAAAGGTGAGCCAGGAGCTTCATGTTTTCTCCCTGCAAATGCAATGCACTGGGTGTGGTTACCATGTTTGTGTTCATTAACTATTTAAAAATGCATACATGCAGTGTATTGTGTTGTTTTGTGAGTGCTCGGTTTCAGGTTTTATACATCAATAAGCAGGTAATTATGGGCCGGTAATTATTTCCAAGAAGGTTTATCTTGGAAATAATTTTCGGTTTAATGCGATATAGAGCGATCAATGCTCTCACTAAAGTTGAGCACTTGCATGTTTGGGTAACATGGAAAGGAGGAAAAGGGGGGAAATAATGATTATTGAGAGGCATTTGCAGTATGAGTGATTTCAAATTTTAATTAGTCTGAAACTTAATTGGGTGTTCAGAATGCACCCTACACAACCAGCTGTGGTGTATTATAAATATTTTGCAGGGTGCAGATAGAATGTCAGCCATTTTTTAGACATCACCTTAAAAGTGTTTTTTTTTTACCTACCATCGGAAAGCAACTTGATTTGTTTATGCGATAGTTATGTTGCATTTGTTGTTTCTCTTTGACCAACTAATTTTGTGCTGGCTCGACAGCGTTTAAACATTTCTGAGTGACGTCAGATTTCAGGTTTCATTTTTGGTTGTTGATAGGCCATAAAAAACTAATTTAAAACCTGAATTTTGCCATTTAATTTTGTGTTAGTCAGAGCTTTAACACTTAAGGTGGAGGTAATTGTGATGTTTGAGGATCACCTCACTGTTTCCCTATATGATTCCAGTGTCTGTGTTCTGGATGAGTGGACTGTTGGGATGTTTACTTTCTTTGCAGGGGATTCATATGGGGTTGCCCTGGAGTTTGCTTTCAATGGGAATTCTTTTGGGTATCCCTACTGCATGTACTTCCACTGTGGGCAATATAGAGGCTCAGTATTTTTATCTCCCAGGAGTTTATTTGTCTGGAGCACTGACATGGGCACATGGTTTTGTTTTAAAGCAAAGTTTATTAACAATTTTATAAATAATTATTTTAACACCTACTTTGTCTGATGCAGAATTTTTTTATGAATAGGAATCCATTAATCTTTATAGCTGTCTCTTTCACTGAAGATGTATCTTTTCTTCTGAATTTACAGTCTTTGAAAAGTTTGTTTTAACTGTGCCATATTTGGCCCTGGAGATCTTATGTATGATTAATGGAATGGCAGAGATGCTGTAGATGCTTCCAAAAATAGATTGTCTAGTAGGTCATTCTTTAGGTCAAGTAAAAAAGATCAATACTGAAGAAACATCAACAAAACTTAATATAGTATTACTCATAAATAAGAATTTTGGTGGAAAATTTATTTGGAAGGTTATAAAGATAAATTATCCTAGAATATTTTTCCATAAAAATATTTATAACATTAATTTAATTTTAAAGTGTTTTTGTACTTAAAAGTTGACAGGGGTAGCCTTCTCATGTGAAAATGGCACAATCTCCCACATTTTTGTATGTGGGAAGCTGATGTGGGACTGTAGGAAAAGGCTTGTGGGATAAATTCTGAGGGAAAATTGGGAATGTGGGATGTTGGAACTGTGGGAAGTATAAAAGGAAGCCCACAGAAATGATTGGGGGACTTCACATTTTGACTCTGAACATATCAGTTGTGTTTTAGGTGATTTTCATTTATTTTTTTAATTTTATTATTTTTCATCATTAAATTAAAAAATATGAGTTTCTAAGACACATTTGTTGGGAACTTTTTGGTATCATGGAATTAATTAGATTTTTTTTTCTTTTGTTATTTTCCTTCTTTGATCTATTCTAGATCATTTTCCTCACCAGGGCTGGTTTATCTTAACTCTGTGCCAAACTGATGAAGGGTCCCCTTGTAACTTTAAAATACATAGACATTGATATTTAAACTTTGTGATATCTATCTTTGTTTTAGAAGGGTTAAGTTAGAAAGTTAGAAATCCATTTAACATGGTGGTTATGAGGTGTGAGCTCAGTCACATTACATTTATGTTATTGCCTGAATGTTGATCTGGCAACTTTCAATAATTATCTGTCATTGAATAATTTAATTCTGTTATTTATTTACTTTTTTTTTTAGTTATTTCAAGAATACAATCTTGAAATCTAAATTCAGTTTTACTAATTATTTCAAACCCTTCTAGCAGACACACACATCCTCCTACATAGCTTGTCCTGTGAAGCCCGATACAAGCATTAGGTGCATGTAGGGACCTCATGATCATGCGTCCATTGTCTTAGATGTCCATTGAGCAGTCAAGTGGCCAAGTAGACAGGCAGTCAAGCAGTCAGACAGTCGAGCAGTCAGACAGTCGAACAGTCATTCAAACATTTCGTGCATCAGCTATGTGTTGCTGGCCCATTGATCAAATCAGACAAAGTCTCCCTAGTCATCAGCACCATAGGATTTAGAATGGTGACGCTCATCGTCCACGTCCTAACCATAGGTCCCAGTAAGTCATCATTAATATATCGTTAATCAGCTAACAGCACATATTATATATAAAGCAATTACAGAGTAGGAACGCCTCGGGTTCGTGACACTTTTTGGTGGCAGCGGTCAAGGATTTGTTTTTGCTTTCTATATTCTCCCCCTCTATTTTTTTATATACACCAATAACACAGTAGGGTGGTTTTCATTAGTAAAGTATGGACCAAGAAATGGTTTTGACCAGGCAACAGGCACAAAGACAAGACAGTCAAGTAATCAGTGAAGCTGATCAAACCACAGTGCTCAGTCCAGCAGAAGATCAGCAAATAAATGGTGAGAGAACTAACATGGGTCATAACCTCAGAGAACCCCAGATGTACAACACAGACCAGCCAAGGGCAGATATGCCCAGGGAGTCTTTTTCATGGAGTATGGGAGACCATCAGGGCCATACAAGTCTTTTCAATACACAGAGCTCCAGTCAAGAAATGTCCAGTGCAATGAAATTTATGCAAGATAAGGTGTCTAGCCTTGAGCATTCACTTCAATCGGTTACAGCAGAATTAAGAGGTGTATTACAAAATTTTAGCACAAATGCTGCTAGTCAGAGCAGTCACATCTTTAATCGGAGAAATGGGTCTGAGCCAGGGGCTCATAATGAAACCAGAAACAGGCTAGAGAGAAGACATAGGCCTAGACGAGAAAATAGCAGTGACAGTGATGATGAGGGAAGGACAGCCTCATCAAACTCTTCACTTTCTTTTCACAGAGAGATAAAGAAGAGTCCTAAACTGCCACCTTTTACTGGCAAAGAAACCTGGAAGGTTTGGTTTAACAGGTTCGAAGAGGTAGCCAACAGACAAAAATGGAGCTCAGAGGAAAAACTTGATGAACTTCTGCCACGTTTGCAAGGGACAGCAGGAGAGTTTGTATATGAGCAACTTTCTCATGCCACTAGATCAGACTATAAGTCACTGTGTATAGAGCTTAACAATAGATTTCGTGTAGTAGAAACTTCCAAAGCATTTTGGTTGCAGTTTAGTCATCGTAACCAGAAATACGGAGAAAGTGTTGAAGAGTATGCAGCGGACCTTAAAAAACTCTATGACAAAGCTCATGTGCGCCGAGATAGAGAGACTCGAAAAGAGGACTTATTACGCAGATTTTTGGACGGTTTGGTAGATGATAAGGCCAGATTCCATGTTGAATTTATTAAAGAGCCAAGTGACATAGATGAAGCTGTATACCAAGTGGTATGTTTTCAGCAGACAAAGCAGAATAACAGATGCACAGATTACACCAATTCTAGGTCAATAAAGGATAATAACAATGGCAGTGATTCAGAAGGTCCCTCTGTAGCACGTGCAGCACCAGGTAAAAATAAAAACAGGAAAATACAGAATATTGTCAAAAGTGGGTCTACAGATGAAAATAGCCATAAGAATAAGGAAACTTTGGACCTTGAAAAACTGAGAGAAATCATTAGAACTGAACTTCAATCAATGGCTGCAAAACCTGTCCAACCTATCAACCAGTGTAGTCAGAAAGCCAATCAGTTTCACTCAAATCAAAACGAAAATCAGCAAGCATTTTACAGACAGCCCAACACTGGAAATTGTCATCATCCACTTTACAACAACAGGGGTAAAAGGGGATGTTATCTGTGTGGGGACCTGTCACATTATAAAGCCAACTGTCCGCAAAACAAATACAAAACTCGAGACACGCAGCCTAAAGATGGTGTCAGCAATGGCCAAGATTTAAACGAAAAGGGGCTGACCTCCCAGGCTTAGGTTCAGTCCAGAAAAAAAATGGCCTAAGTAATACCATGTTAAGCCCTGATGAGCCTATTAGAAGAGGATTTCCATCCTCTGACAGTGTTTTCATATCCGGGTCAGTTAACGGGGTCAAGGTCAATTTTATTGTAGATACAGGTGCCGAACGTACTGTGGTGTCAAAGAAAATATTTGACAAAATCAAAGACAGTAACAAACCAAGTTTGGTCAAGAAAGGAAAATTAATGCATGCTGGCGGTCAAGCTATTGTAAATTATGGCAAATGCAAGGTTGATATTGTGCTGGATACCACTTGCATTAAAAGTGATGTTATTATAGCAGAAATCCAGGATGAGGTATTATTGGGTATGGACATCCTAAAGGGAGCTAATGGAAAGCCAGCAGATATTATTTTAAGCCAGAATAAGGTGGTACTAAATGGGAAGGAAATTAAGTGTCAACATCACCCTAAGTTTAGCAATAGGAAAGTATGGGCAGCTAACAATTACACAGTTCAAGGGCACACAGAACAAATTATTGATGCATTTATAGAGCGTTGCGAAGGCGATGATAATTTGGCAGACTCTAGCTGCATAATAGAGCCCTCCGAGAGTTTTAAGCAGAAATATCCTTTAGCAATGGCATCATGCTTAGCCGATATTAATTATGCACCAAATGTGAAGGTTAGAATAATGAATCCATTCCCCACAGATGCTTCTATAAGAGCTGATACCATTATAGGGACAGCTGAACTTCTCCAGTCTGAACCTATTAACTTGCTTGAGTCTGAAGACCAGTCAGCCATACGAAACCAAAGTTCAGTCAGACGGATTCAGCTACTAAAAACAAATGGCACTGGCCTCTCTAGCACCGATACAATCAGCAGCCCAAAACAATCTTATGCAGAAACTAGAGTAACACAAATTTGCCAAAGCAGTCATTCTTCAGATTCCGTAATGTTGATACCTGGAAAAATTCCTCCACACCTCCTGCCTCTTTATGCCGAAGCCGCAAAAGGGAGAAATCATCGTGAAAAGCAACAAATCACTTATATGCTGTGGGAATACCAGGACATATTTTCAAGAATGAAAATGACCTAGGGTTAACAAGCCTTGCTCAGCATGCTATTGATACTGGGGATGCAAAACCAATCAAACAGCCATTCAGGCGTGTTCCTCTTGCTTTCGCTGATGAAGAAAAGAAGGCAATTGATAAGCTCCTGAGCCAAGGGGTGATCCGCCCCTCCAAAAGCCCATGGGCCTCAGCACTTTGTTTGGTGAGGAAAAAAGATGGTAGTGTTAGACCATGTGTGGATTACAGGAGACTCAACAAGGTCACAAAGCCAGATGCTTTTCCTGTTCCCAAAGTTGACGAGTGCATAGATGCAGTTTCAGGGTCTAAGATATTTAGTACATTGGATTTAACTTCTGGTTATTTCCAAGTTCCTGTTAAGGAAGAAGATATACCGAAAACTGCTTTCATTTCCAAACACGGCCTCTATGAGTTTACATCTACCCTTTTTGGAATGATAAATAGTGGAGCCACATTTCAAAGAGTTATGGAACTTGCCTTAAAGGGCCTTCAGTGGCACATATGCATCATTTATATTGATGACTGCATAATTTTCTCAACCACTTTCGATGAGCATATTGAAAGGCTAAAGCTTGTATTCCAAAGATTACGCGAAGCAAACCTGAAGCTTAAACCGAAAAAATGTGAAATATTAAAAGGGGAAGTAACTTTTTTGGGTTTTAGGGTGACAAGTCAAGGTGGTGTGAAACCAGACCCTAATAATGTGTCAAAAGTCTTGCAATGGCCTGTACCTGGTAATGATACTGAGGTAAAGCAGTTTTTGGGTCTCTGCTCATATTACAGGAAACATGTGAAAAATTTCAGTATCATTGCCAAACCTTTATTTGATTTGACTAAAAAAGACAGCAAACTTGTCTGGACGGAAGAATGCCAACTTTCTTTCAACACTCTTAAGGGAGCTCTAACAAGCAAGGAAATCATGGCTTTACCTAGCTGTAAAGGTGGTCCATTTATTTTGGATGTTGATGCTTGCAACAGTGGTATTGGAGCTGTCTTAAGCCAAATACAGGATGGCGAGGAAAAGGTGATTTCATATGCTAGTAGGACACTAAACAGAGCTGAGACTAATTACTGTGTCACGGATAAAGAACTCCTAGCCATCAGATACTTTGTAGAATACTTCAGACATTACTTACTGGGTGTCCGGTTCACTGTGCGCTCTGACCATCATGCCCTAAAATGGTTATTTAGTCTCAAGTCACCTAGCGGACGCATTGCCAGATGGATCGAGATATTATCTGGGTATGATTTTGAAGTAGAGTATAGAAGGGGGGCACAGCATGGTAATGCTGATGCCATGAGCCGATGTAAAAATCCCAAAGATTGCTCATGCTCAGAGATTGATATGGAAGAATCTTTAAAATGTGGACCATGTAAGAAATGTCTGAAGCGGACAGAGCAGATGGAATCTAAGTTACTGCGAGTAAAAGGCAATGGGACTAAGGGTCCTGTTAAGCACCGTCTCTCAAGGATTTTTGAGAACAACACTTTACTGAAAGGGAGAAGAGATACTGGCAAAAGGCATGTATGGCTGTTTTTGCTAGTATTGGCTGCTGTTCTTTGTGGGCTTGGCAGTAATATTTTGCGGAAAGATCAAGAGACACCACTGAGCAGGGACTCTGGCAGTTTTCCGCAGATAATTATTGGTGTCAGTATGATGATCTTCCTAGGACTTTTAGCCATAGTTACATACAGCTGTGTGATAAAACTATATGTGAACAGTGTATTGCAGAAAGCAGTTAGACAGTGGAGTCAGGGTGTCTGCTACAGAATAGCAGAACCGGCTAGAGGATTTGCTTCAAGTGCAATGAGCCTATGTCGTTCTGTGGCGACAAGGTCAAGCCCTGAAATTATAGAAAACTGGTTACCGTGGTCAAACGGTTATACCATTAAAGATCTGCAGGACATGCAGAGTGACGATACTGATATTGGACCACTTATCAAATGGTTCAGCTCAGGAAGTAAGCCTGAGGGAAGCATTGCTGCTTCAGCGAGTCCTGAGACTCGGCATTATTTGCAGTGCTGGGATGCACTGGTTCTAAATAATGGTGTTCTAATGAGGAAGTTTGAGAAAAAGGATGGTTCTGGCATCTATTTACAGTTACTTACACCAAGTGCTCTGAAAAATGATGTCTTGTATCAAATGCACAGTGGTATCTTGTCTGATCACTTGGGTCGTAAGAAGACAAAAGAAAGGGTATTACAACGGTATTACTGGTTCAAAGTAAGAGAGGATGTCAAGTTATGGGTATTACAGTGTGACAACTGTGGTGCCAACAAACCTCCAGTTTTTAAACCGAGAGCTCCTTTGGGTAGCATGCCGGCTGGGGCACCGTTGGACCGGTTGTCAACAGATTTGATTGGGCCATTTCCTAGGACCCCAAGGGGGAACAGATATATATTAGTGGTCACAGATCAATTCACAAAATGGGTGGAAGTATTTGCGATACCAGATCAGTCTGCTGAAACAACAGCAAGGACAATCTTAAATGAGGTCATAGCAAGGTATGGGTCACCAATTTCCATCCACAGTGACCAAGGTGGCAACTATGAAAGTAGAATTTTTGGTGAACTTTGTAGTTTGCTCGAAATAAAGAAAAGCAGAACCTCTGTAAGGAATCCCAAAGGTAACGGACAAACAGAAAGGTTTAACAAAACACTTGTCCAAATGATACGAGCTTACCTCACTGGTGAGCAGAATGAATGGGACTTAAACTTAGGTTGTCTTGCTGCAGCTTACCGAGCGACACCTAATGAAAGCACTAAAATGACCCCAAACCTTTTAATGTTAGGTAAAGAAGTAAGACTGCCTGCGGAGATAGCATTTGGTAGTTCGACGACTTCCAATGAAACTGTTTCATCATATGGAGAGTACGTGCAGAAGCTAAAGACAAATATGCAAAGGGCACATAATCTGTGCAGGCAAAATCTGATGAAAAGTGCAAAACGTCAAACAGAGATTTATGACCACAGGCAAGTTTTGCACAGTTATGCCAAAGGTGATATGGTGTGGTTCCTCCAATCAGAAAGACGAGATACCATCTGCTCTAAACTTCAAAGGCCATATACGGGACCATTTCTGATAAAAGAGAAACTAAATAATCAGAATTATGTGCTCTTGTTTTCCAAGGAGGGTAAATCCCAAGTCATTCACCATGACAAACTGAAGCCATATTTAGGCAACAATCCACCACAGTGGATTGTTAAGCTTAAGAAATCCCTGTAATACAATCTACTGTAGTACACATGCTCTGTTCCTGATTTATCTCATCATTTATCCGGCATTTTTTTCTTTCTCTCCTTGCATATCCTTATAAATTTTCTTAACTGAGATGGACAGGTATATACACAGGTATTTTATTTTCCATTCAGGACTCATCAGTTGTGACTAAAGAGGCTAGGGTTATAGAAAAATCAAAACTGTTGTGATAAGGGAGATCCAGTTCTGATTGTGGTGATCTGGTGGTGTATACAAGGGATGAATATGGAAACCTTCAGGACCGAATAAATTGGTTTAGCAACATAGCTGTTAAAAACATTGCAACCAGTGCAGGTGTAAAACTATAAAAATTGCCAATTATGACCTGTGCTTCATGTTTGTGGCAGTTCCCAATATTCTCACTTATATTTTTGTACATAACATGATTAATAAAGTGTCTAATGATAAGGAAAAGATAACTGTGTTTTTCTTTCATCCTTACAGCCATGTACACTTCACAAAAGGCTATCAGTTGAGGATATGGTTTTCCAGTTTGAATCCAGCATGCAAATGCTGTGTTTACAAGAATTTCTGTTTTACATATAGAGACTACAGAGATGTCCATCATGAACTGCACACATGCAAACTTTCGAGGATCCATCGAGTTAAAGAAGATGGAGCTAGTTAAGCGGCACCTACCCCAATATGGCATTCTGTGGGCACCAAGTGAACCGAAGACCACCACAGCGGAGACTGTCCCTTTGATGTTTTTTATGGCTCATAGCCCTGATTTGATGAAATCAAGGAGGACAGCACTAGCTGGCCAGACAACTGATCATGGTCATCAGCAGAACAGTCTGCTCTTTTGATGGTGTCATTAACAAGATTTTACACCCAGAAGATACCATTTTAGACAAAGAAGAAGAGATTTAACCATTAACATCACGGTCATACAGCATATTATTTCACTCAATATTAGTGATTATTAGTTGAATATGTGGACTTGCATCAGGTTCTGCTTTATGACCTGCATAGCATGAAAAGGCATAGCATGTACAATTGTAGAATATACCTGTGGGAACCGTCTCATCTGTTACGCAGCAACCGTGATAAATTATTCAAAACACCCCATCCAGCAGGTACATATAATACATAAATGGATTGATATAAAAGAGTAAAAATAAAAAGTGACAATTCGGAGGCATCCTGTTTTTCTTTGATCCCTGGGTCTGTGAGTTGTCTAAGACCAATGACAGCAATCATACTCATGGTCCATTTCTTTGTCTACTTACAGACTCTATGAAGATGTCTACTTTAAAGAATGATGCCTTAGAGAAAGCAGCCAAGCACCGTGGTAGAGCGTATCAGTGTTTACGCTGTCTAGACCAACATGGTAAAGAGGTGATAGATGTTAAAAGCCGAATAGAAGACCATATTATGAAGCACCACCTCAGTCTTGACCAGGTACCATTTTACTGCAATCTATGTTTATTCAAGTGCAAGGACCTTACCACCCTCCAAGAGCATGTCGGCAAATTCTCACGGCATGCACTCGTTGCTTCAGAAAAGGGAATATCTGCCAATTGCCAGGATGATTACCTCAAGCAGAATCCCAATCCCTATCAGATTGGGAAGGCTGACTATTATATACTATCACAAGAGGACTCAACCAGATATTTCATCCAGAAAACTCACAACAAGAAAACCTCCTTAAAAAACCAGGATCTCCTAACCGAGGCTGTTAGGGAGATCTGGTCTCCAATTAATGAGGACACTTTCCTGGAATCTGAGACACCCTCATCACAGCAAGCCCTTAAGTTTGTGAGTGGCCTGGAACCAGCCATTGCCCTACCAGAAGAGGCTTCCCAGATGATAAGTTCATTTCTGCTGAACTTTATGCAGAAGTTCCCAATTCAGCAGGGTAAGGCAGGGGTTGCAGCCACTACAACAGTATCTGCAGCTGTACCTGAAAATCCTGTTTCTGACTCTGTAACAGCTTCGGAAGTTGTACCTTCAGCTACAGTGTCAGACATACATACAACAGCTATATCCCCTGTATCCATCCAGTTGAGATCAACCCCAGTATCTACAGCTAGTAGAATTTCTGCTCCAGTGGTGACACAAGAATCTCTTATCACCATGATACCAACTGCGCCAGTTACCACAATGATACCAGTTCAACTTGCCTCTTCATCCACCTCACCTCTGGTGTCAGCACCCTTGCCAGTTCCGCCACCCAGTCTTTTCAGGCCCTGGCAAAAGTCAGTTGCTCAGACTGATCCTTTGTCTCTACCTAGAACCAGCCAGTCTTTAGTATGCCAGGAGCCACTGAAACCCAGTGCCGTTTCCTTCTCACCAAGATCCAGCCTGTCTACACCAATTTTGGCTGTCCGCAGCCCAAATGAAGAACAAAAGACAGATCAAACCCATGGTCGGACAACTGAAACTCTCTCAGTACCAGGGCCAGACATGGAGGAAGATATTCTTCACCAGCTCCTTGGGGAGGATGAGGAGCCCATAGAGGATCAGAGGATGGTAAATGTAGTATCACATTGTCCTAGTTCTGTTACAGATAACCATAGATCAACTTCTAAATTTAATATTTTGAAGGATGCTATTTTGGAAAGTAACCGCTCCCTGAGGGGAGAACTTGAAAAGAATAGTAGAGCTATCAGGTGCTTGGAGAAAAGTGTTCAAGAACAAACTCAGGTGCTACGGTCAATACAGAGCACATTTGAAACACTGGCCTCCACTCTTCAGAACAGCTCTAGAGATGAATGGAAGAAACATGACAGCAGAGATGTTGAAAGGCAGAGAGAAAGGTATGGATACAGACAGAGAGAAAGAGAAGAAAACAGACAAAGGGAAAGAGGAGAAAACAGAAAGAGGGAAGAAGCCAGCAAACAGCCAGAGGAAAAGAAGAGGAAGAGAGAAGTGAGCCCTAGAAGGGAATCAAGAGAAAACATAACTCCACTTAGACTCAAAATTTTTGGCCAGCAGAACAATACCTTTAAGAAGAGGAAGTGAATCCATGGTTGTGTATGTTAAGTGGACATTGGGTGCCCTGGATGGTCTAAGCCCAAATCTGACAGATTTACATTGAAATCAACTATCATTGGAAATGAAAATACAAGTTTTATAATATGGAATAAATACTGAACATAATATCAAAAACAGTGATCATGACGCCAATGTGAACAGATGGGAAAAATCTTCTAAAACCCTATCTGTTTAATCTGTATCAATCTACTTTTAGGTGCAGGCTACTACAATAAAACCAAACTGTGATGAACAATAGACTGCAGATTTTTGTGCCCCTGTTTCCGAGTGGCATGAGCACAGCATCTGGTCTGTGGCATGGCACAGCCTGTCCAGCGATCTGGCAATCTGGTTTCCAGGCTATGATGCCTTTAAATCGCTGGGCAGCATGTGCCATGCGGGCCACTGATGTTTTGCTTTTTGCGCTCCTAATGGGGTTGCAGGACCTGCATTCTGGCATTTATCATATTTTGGTTGATCTGTGGCTGCACAAATCTTCTGCTAATATCCCTGTTTTACATTTTTCATAATTTAATCTTTACAAATTTCTATTATCCTCTTTAACAGAGCTTGTGTATAAAGAAAGTTTCCTTTCTGTGAACATTGGAGTCTAAAAAAAAAAAAATTGAAGTGAATTATGAAAAACAGGTTTAATGCGTCAATAAATCGTAACTAACAGAATTTAAGTGTGCTCAGAATATGGGATTGCCTAGTGACTTCAACAGTGATATATTGATAATAATATAATTTCATATGAGAAATTTAGTAAAAATCTAGACTATGATGAAACAAGAACTATAACTTTCCTGAACCACAGTTACCTGGAACTGGACGTGAATCTTAACGAAACAAATGACTTTTTTTTTTTTTTTTTTTTTTAAACAGTTACTTTTGTCGTGAAAAGGTCTCTTTCTGGTTCCAGATCAGTTTGCACTGCCGGGTAATATCAGCATGAAATTGCTCGGGAGTGCAGATGGTCATTTTTTTTTACAACTACAAACATAGTGCTACAGAAATAAACCAAGTTGCAGATAGAGCCAGGTTCGCAGCACAGTAATGGAGAAAAAAAAATGTCTTTTCATTATAAAAAAAAAGAAGAAAATATGTTCAATCTTAGTTAAGTAAGCTTGGCTAGATCAACATTTATATTGCAGTTTTATCTGCCTTTGTGGGGATGGAAGTTTTTGGTTTACCATTATGGACAGCTGAGTGCGCATATAAGTTGCACATTTAGCATGTTCAGTGGTTTTATTAGAAAGGTGAGCCAAAAGCTTCATGTTTTCTCCCTGCAAATGCAATGCACTGGGTGTGGTTACCATGTTTGTGTTCATTAACTATTTAAAAATGCATACATGCAGTGTATTGTGTTGTTTTGTGAGTGCTCGGTTTCAGGTTTTATACATCAATAAGCAGGTAATTATGGGCCGGTAATTATTTCCAAGAAGGTTTATCTTGGAAATAATTTTCGGTTTAATGCGATATAGAGCGATCAATGCTCTCACTAAAGTTGAGCACTTGCATGTTTGGGTAACATGGAAAGGAGGAAAAGGGGGGAAATAATGATTATTGAGAGGCATTTGCAGTATGAGTGATTTCAAATTTTAATTAGTCTGAAACTTAATTGGGTGTTCAGAATGCACCCTACACAACCAGCTGTGGTGTATTATAAATATTTTGCAGGGTGCAGATAGAATGTCAGCCATTTTTTAGACATCACCTTAAAAGTGTTTTTTTTTTACCTACCATCGGAAAGCAACTTGATTTGTTTATGCGATAGTTATGTTGCATTTGTTGTTTCTCTTTGACCAACTAATTTTGTGCTGGCTCGACAGCGTTTAAACATTTCTGAGTGACGTCAGATTTCAGGTTTCATTTTTGGTTGTTGATAGGCCATAAACAACTAATTTAAAACCTGAATTTTGCCATTTAATTTTGTGTTAGTCAGAGCTTTAACACTTAAGGTGGAGGTAATTGTGATGTTTGAGGATCACCTCACTGTTTCCCTATATGATTCCAGTGTCTGTGTTCTGGATGAGTGGACTGTTGGGATGTTTACTTTCTTTGCAGGGGATTCATATGGGGTTGCCCTGGAGTTTGCTTTCAATGGGAATTCTTTTGGGTATCCCTACTGCATGTACTTCCACTGTGGGCAATATAGAGGCTCAGTATTTTTATCTCCCAGGAGTTTATTTGTCTGGAGCACTGACATGGGCACATGGTTTTGTTTTAAAGCAAAGTTTATTAACAATTTTATAAATAATTATTTTAACACCTACTTTGTCTGATGCAGAATTTTTTTATGAATAGGAATCCATTAATCTTTATAGCTGTCTCTTTCACTGAAGATGTATCTTTTCTTCTGAATTTACAGTCTTTGAAAAGTTTGTTTTAACTGTGCCATATTTGGCCCTGGAGATCGTATGTATGATTAATGGAATGGCAGAGATGCTGTAGATGCTTCCAAAAATAGATTGTCTAGTAGGTCATTCTTTAGGTCAAGTAAAAAAGATCAATACTGAAGAAACATCAACAAAACTTAATATAGTATTACTCATAAATAAGAATTTTGGTGGAAAATTTATTTGGAAGGTTATAAAGATAAATTATCCTAGAATATTTTTCCATAAAAATATTTATAACATTAATTTAATTTTAAAGTGTTTTTGTACTTAAAAGTTGACAGGGGTAGCCTTCTCATGTGAAAATGGCACAATCTCCCACATTTTTGTATGTGGGAAGCTGATGTGGGACTGTAGGAAAAGGCTTGTGGGATAAATTCTGAGGGAAAATTGGGAATGTGGGATGTTGGAACTGTGGGAAGTATAAAAGGAAGCCCACAGAAATGATTGGGGGACTTCACATTTTGACTCTGAACATATCAGTTGTGTTTTAGGTGATTTTCATTTATTTTTTTAATTTTATTATTTTTCATCATTAAATTAAAAAATATGAGTTTCTAAGACACATTTGTTGGGAACTTTTTGGTATCATGGAATTAATTAGATTTTTTTTTCTTTTGTTATTTTCCTTCTTTGATCTATTCTAGATCATTTTCCTCACCAGGGCTGGTTTATCTTAACTCTGTGCCAAACTGATGAAGGGTCCCCTTGTAACTTTAAAATACATAGACATTGATATTTAAACTTTGTGATATCTATCTTTGTTTTAGAAGGGTTAAGTTAGAAAGTTAGAAATCCATTTAACATGGTGGTTATGAGGTGTGAGCTCAGTCACATTACATTTATGTTATTGCCTGAATGTTGATCTGGCAACTTTCAATAATTATCTGTCATTGAATAATTTAATTCTGTTATTTATTTACTTTTTTTTTTTTTTTAGTTATTTCAAGAATACAATCTTGAAATCTAAATTCAGTTTTACTAATTATTTCAAACCCTTCTAGCAGACACACACATCCTCCTACATAGCTTGTCCTGTGAAGCCCGATACAAGCATTAAGTGCATGTAGGGACCTCATGATCATGCGTCCATTGTCTTAGATGTCCATTGAGCAGTCAAGTGGCCAAGTAGACAGGCAGTCAAGCAGTCAGACAGTCGAGCAGTCAGACAGTCGAACAGTCATTCAAACATTTCGTGCATCAGCTATGTGTTGCTGGCCCATTGATCAAATCAGACAAAGTCTCCCCAGTCATCAGCACCATAGGATTTAGAATGGTGACGCCCATCGTCCACGTCCTAACCATAGGTCCCAGTAAGTCATCATTAATATATCGTTAATCAGCTAACAGCACATATTATATATAAAGCAATTACAGAGTAGGAACGCCTCGGGTTCGTGACAGTGTTTACTCATTAGAATCGCACCATCGAGGCGATTCTAATTAGTACACACAACATACAATACTGTGTAGAAAATCGAAATTCCCTAAATTATCGCTATTTGCTTCCTGAACTGGAGCCATGATTAACCTTCAGTGGCTCGAACTACCCAGGTCTCGAACAATTTTCTATGGTCCCAAAGATGTTCGAGCCATTGAGGTTCGACTGTATCTAGATAAGCCAGTGTTTTTAACCATAAATGGTGCTATTTTCCCCTTTTCTTTCACAGACATATAAATAAAGATACCTAAGCCCAGCCTTTCCGAGTTACCAAAAGAAGGAGAGATGAAGATCAAATAATGACAAAACAAACGCCACATATGAAACTACCGACGCACAAAGATTGCCGGCCTTGGTGGCTCAGTTGGATGCGCGTCCGACTGGTGATCAGGCGGTTGCGAGTTCGACCCCCGCCGGGTCGGCAACATTCTTTCGTTGAGATTTAATCATGAAATATTTTCTACGGTCATTCTCTCCATCCCGCTGATTCAAGAAGGGCAGTTGTCAGTTTCTAGCGAAAGAATGTGCACAATACTGGTTTACCGCTAAGAGCTGCCCAGTAAAAATGTGGTTAGTGGTTAGATAAACTGACCGCGCTCGACATGACCCATTTGGGTTGATTGGGCCGTAAAACCTCAACAAAAAACAAACCGACGCACAGAGAAGAGCTGTAACAGAAGCCGCTTGGAACGGCCAATAAGAAAACTAAAGGGGGTCTGAAACAAGTTTTACTCGCGTGAAACCTCACCCTTAATTCTGATGCAGCTCTAAATTATAAATATATGTTTGGTCCGCGTATGGATTTTCTACTTCATCTGTTAAACACCACAGTGAAACGCATATAATTAAAAGCACTGTGATGAAACAAAGCAAAGGGTACAATGGCGATCTTCAGCCAGAAAAGTACAAATAGGACCCCAAACAGCCCGAGCACAGACATTTATAGTCAAGCATCGATGAGGTGGGAACCGTCATTTAGGCTGAGGATTAGGTTAGAGACAAAAACTGTACATCAGTGAAAAATTCAGTCTTTCTTAAGAACGTTTCTGCTTTCAGTATGTGTCTCATAATAAATTCTTCGTTTTTATAACATCACGAAATCGACATGGTTTTCGCGTTTTAGACAGTCATGCATGCAGTTTGCCGCAGAGTAGCCATGCTGTAACTTGTCTTTTTGTAGCGAGTGACAATCTTTTTAAACTGTACTAAAAATCAGTTTTGCAAACAATCTTTCTAAATTCATAGACTAATAAACTTCAAGAAGCCTTTGAAAACAAAGAACACACATATACAGATTAAGAAAATGGGAGTCTCGGTTATATTGAGACTCTTCATAAGCAGTAATGAAGTTTGCAACACTGCTTACGCTCTCTAGCATATACATGAGCAGAACTCCATTTTCAAATATACCACAATGAGCCTAATGATCCCAAATGAAATAAAATATAATCTGCACTATGGCGATGTACCGCAATAAATTTTGTAGACACTCATTAAGGCATCCTCTGTGATGCACTTCTAACGCGTACTACAACATATATATTTTTTGAAGAAATAAGAAAACTACGAAAGACCGGTGGTGACATTTCAACTACATTAATTCAAGGTTTCAACTTTACGAATTCACGATTTCAACTCCACGGATTCACAATTTCAACACGAATTCACGATTTCAACTTCATGAATTCAACTCACGAATTCAACTTAACGAATTCACGAATTCAACTTTACGAATTCACTAATTCAGCTTCACGAATTCACGAATTCAACTTCACAAATTCAGCTTCATGAATTCACGATTTCATCTTCACGAATTCAACTTCACAAATTCACGAATTCAACTTCACGAATTCACGAATTCAACTTCACGAATTCAGCTTTACGAATTCACGAATTCAACTTCACGAATTCACGAATTCAGCTTCACGAATTCAACTTCATTAATTCAGTTGTTGAATTTGTGAAGTTGAATTCGTGAATTCGTGAAGTTGAATTCATGAAGTTAAATTCGTGAAGTTGAATTCGTAAATTCGTGAAGTTGAAATCGTGAATTCGGGAAGTTGAAATCGTGAATTCGTGAAGTCGAAACCTTGAATTAATGAAGTTGAAATGTCAGTATCGGTCTTTCGTAGAAAACTAATTGCCTTGATGCTCCTCTTATCTACGAGGGTCGTGCAAAAAAGTTCTGTCACTTATAGGTTTCCTTGGTTTTATCCCAGGTATATTTTAAAATGCTTCACTGCATTTGAATGGTGTGTTGAATAGCTAACGATACCCGTTTATTTCGTGCAAATTGCTTTCCAACTGACCGAGTTATTTCAAACAGAAATATATGCAGTCATATACATGCACTGATCAATTTACTTGTTACATTGGAACATGGACCAGAAGGCTTAATATAGATTCAAAGCAGATATTTAATGAATTGTGTGGTACATATGGACCTTAGACCATTTCAATGCGCACAGTTTTTAATTGGGTAAAAGCTTTTAAAGCTGGGAAATTTTCTGTTGAAGACGATGCCCGTCTTGGAAGGCCTAAAACTTCTGTTACCAAGGCTAACATAGCTGCTGTAAAGATTGTAGTCGAACAGGATGCGCGATTGCCTGTCAAAGATATAGCTAGTTGTACTGGCATATTAGAAGGCTGTATGCAAATAATTCTGAAAAAGCGTTTGGACCTGAGATAGGTTTGCGCTAGGTGGGTACCTCATTTGCTCACTGAGGAGCAAAAGACACAACGCCTTAAATGTGCCCGGGAACTTTTGAAAACACACAAAGGCTGTAATAGTCGGGTTATTTCTAACTTGCTAACAGGTGATGAAACCTGGGTGCACATGTTTGAGCCACAAAGAAGGGCTGATAATAAGCAATGGAAGTGAAAAGATAAAAAACGCCCATGTATTGCCAAGAGAACCGTAAGTTCAAAAAAGATGTTGTACGCAATTTTCTTTAATTCAAGTGGGCCAGTCGTTCAAGCGCCTTGTCCATCTGGTCATACAGTCACTGGCCGATTCTACAAGAATTCTAAACTGAAGAAAGTGAAAGAGTTTTACAATAAGAAACGACCAAGCAAAGGATGGCCAGGAGTTCACCTTTTACATGACAACGCCTCCTCTCATAAGTGTGAGGTTGTTAAGTCTTTTTTGGCTTCTGAAAAAGTGAAAGTTTTAAACCATCCACCTTATTCACCTGACCTGAATCCCCTGTGACTTCTTTTTATTTCCAAGGCTTAAGAAAATGCTTTCTGGAAATAAGTATACGTCTAGAAGTTCTCTTGTTATCAGTGTCTCCAACAGATACCAAAAGAAGACTATTTATCTGCTTTTCGCGACTGGGTAAAAAGGTTACAAAAATGTGTTTCAGTAAAAGGGGACTACTTTGAAGGTTTGTAATAAAAATATGTTTGATAAAACGTAGCACTGAAGTAATCCGAACCCAGTGACAAAACTTTTTGCAGGACCCTCGTACAGCTAAGTAAGCCAAGGTGTTTTCACCATATAATATGGGAAATGATGAAGAGTTTAGTTATTTAGCACATTAAAGCAGAGTGAGATTTATAAAGTTAAAAGACTGCAATAATGAATATCCCCAAAATAAGGCAGACCCTTCCTTACTTCTTTCTAAACTATATACATGTATTATGGGAAAACGTGGGGCACAGCCTTTAAAAACTTGTTTACGTAATGCTCTGTTACACCTTGTAATATGTGCGTGTTGTTTAAAGAGCATTACAAGTCAAGGATTTCAAACGACTTAGACGGAGACCCACTAAGTTACACACTGTATCAGTGACGTGATCTCATTTTGAAAATTACTGTAGGGTTGACAAATCAATGCCTCCTTTTTCCCTCATAACATATAGTAAGACAGGAATGTACAAGGCCAATAAGGCAATTTATAAAACTTTGTATTTTGTTTTAGATTTTTTAAATTTGTTCATTACGTCTGTCAGTCTTTTGTAATGCAAAATCTCTCAAATTCACCATTAAATATGGCAAAGTATTTCTAAATCTTCAGTACTATAGACTGACCTTTCACGGAATGCGTAGCTATAGATAAGTCAGGTATGCATTATGCAGATAAATACAATAGTTTTTCGCTATTAAGACCACATTTGGTTCTGCCTAAAACTGGTCTTATTAGCGGGGCGGACTTAATATTGAATATAGACCATAGCTTTGATAACCTGCTTTTTTTTTTCAAATAAAATAGTCATATTTTTCTTATTTCTTCACAAAAATATGTTGTGGGTACCCTTTAGAAGCGCCTCGACGAGGCGCTTCTAATGGGTACCCACAAGATATCTTTGTGGAGAAATAAGAAAAAAAAAAAAAAAAAAAAAACATTATGCGGATATCCCCTCATCTGAAGCTATGTAGAATACCAAGAAACCCCTTTTGGGACTGGGAAAAGCTGGTCTTAATAGCGGAGTGGTCTTATTTGCGAATGGTCTTAACAGCGGAATTTTACTGTATTTACATTTCTTATACCTCCGTTAAAACATAGTGGGTGCTCATTAGAAACTTAATGCTTTGAGAACAAATTGATGAAATTTTGATCAAATTTTATATACATTACGAAAACACGCCTATTCAAATATATAGAAAATTTCACATCCAAAAACTGATAATTTTCAGATAAAAAAAAAAACAAAACAACAACACTATTTTTCATATTTCTGCTCAAAACATAGATTTAAGTACTCGTTAGAACAGCATCGGCGAAAGGGTTCTAACGAGTACCCACAATCTATGTTTTTGAGCAGAAATAAGAAAAATAATGTATACCTCTGTAAACTCCATTTTTACTAAATAAAAGTGGGGTTTAAGGGGGTCAAAATGTTTTCCTGATGCATACTGATATTTACTAGATCTAATGAACCGATTTCATCAGTTTTCAATAGAGTTATTACTTTTGATTGACGTCAAAATTGAGATTTTTTAAATATTCTTAATATCTTTAGAACGAATTTGCGGATTTTGATCAAATTATATGCATACACTGATATAGAGTAAAATTAGGCTGAGATACGAAATGGGCCAAAATCATTGCTTTTCGACTAAGATACTGCTCTTGACTGACGTCAAAATTATTCTTTTGCTTTATATCTTAAGAAAAATTACATAATTGTTGTTCGCAGTGGCGGGGTATCATGCAGTGTCTGCAATGTTTTTATTATTCTGGTGAGTTCAGAGGTGATTAACCCATTGTATACTGAATAGACTCTCCCACACTATATATTGGAAGAGTCCAATTTCAATTTAAGGTACTACCGGCTATGAAATTTATATGTTCCTAGAGAAAAATGACTAAATCATTTGCAAACAGTGGAGACCCTGATCAGACGCCGCGTTCTGCGGCGTCTGATCTGGGTCTGCACTGTTTGCCAATTACCCTTTTACGGGTCTCCCGACTACAATGGGTTAAAATATTGTATGAATCATGATACAAAAGTAAATCGTAGGCGTTATCTTGACAGAAAATGTTTGATATTTTAGAACATTTTTGAAGGAAGTCGGTCGCAAAGCCTTATGTGTGACTGAAAATGTACGGTTGGATTTCTGTTTCAGCAAAACGCAGGTCAGCCTAAGCGTCTGCGCAGTCTGATCAGAGCGTTTGCTGGGCGTTCTGTGGCTAGACAAGGATCCTAGACAGCGAAGCCTGGTCAAACTGTGCGGATTCTCAGGCTGATCTGAGTCTTCACTGGACGCACATCTCCGAACGTACCTTATATACAGAATATTAACAAGAGAAAATCATAGACGTTTCCTTTTTTTCTTTTTTTTTTTTTTCTTTTTTTTTTTATGTTTTACAGAAATTCCTGTAGTTAATGCAACAGTATTGACCCTGACCAGATGCCGCGTTCTGCAGCGTCTGATTTAGGTCTGCTTTGTTTGCCAGTTACCCTTTGGTCTTCTTTCGGTACAAATTTATGTTTTTCTGATCTTTATGAGGTTACATGTAAATTGCACACATGTAGAAATATACAGATGTCATATTACAAAATAAATGAAAACTCTCGTGACATTCTCAAGGACTAAAACGTAAATTGCGTGTAATAAAAATAGGCTCTTTGTATGTATTTTTCTTTTAATCTCAGTAAGAAATGTTCATTTGTTTGTTTTCTTGCGTGACTTGAGCGGCCTTTTTGTTACTTTATACATATTCCAGTCAACACATAACGTTTCAAAATAAGCAAGTTTAAACGTTGCTGCAACGTTTAGAGGCTGCATATTCCTCAAACATTGACATTTGTTTTTAATTAAAAAAAATTTGATAAATTGATTAATATTAATACTATCATAAAATGTGGCATCTGACAGCCTGTAAAATTTCAGTTAGTCTCTTGTTTTTGAACTGGATCAAAAATGAAATGATTTTTTTTATCATATATCTGAATTAATGTTGGCAACATTAATTCAGAGAAACGATAAAAATCATTTCATTTCAAGAACGAGAGACTAAGTGAAATTTTACAGGCTATCAGGTGTCACATTTTATGATTGTATTGACACAAACAATTTATCAAAACTTTCTTAGATTATAAAATGTCTGTTTTTGAGGAATATGGAGGCTTTAAAGGGAATCAATACACTATCAGGGCGGCGACTCTGTCAGCTGTGTTATTCTTCTCTGCTCCAAAAGGAGTGAAAATGCTCCACAAGACAAAAGACTTGGTGCACAGGTGACCAGACAGGAAGTTACAAAATGTGTCTCCCTTGTAAACAATGGCGGAAAATCTACCAATGGTATCCAGGCACCGTCAAGAGAGATTTAATCTCGTAAAAGTATTTTGCCTCCTTTTTCCAAATCGGGGTTTTCTAATAGTACGAATTTACTCCCTTCTGCATTGGAGACAATTATTTCCTTTAAGAGTAGCACCATCCTTTACCACTTTCCTTTGGGAAAAGATCTGTTTACCACAGAAGCAAACTTTTCTGCGGAAGTGACCTGCCTTTGAAAAGGGACATAACCAGAACTAGCCTTATAAGACAAGTGATATAAGTGGCATTGTAGCAAGGCTCTTTGTCGTCTGGGACAAACGCAATCTATCTTTACGAAAACACGCCTATACAAATACATTGTAAATTTTACGGCCGAAAATACGAAAATATTAAGATAAAAATTGTGATATTTTTCATATTTTTGCTCAAAATATAGATTGTAGGTACTCGTTAGAACCGCCTCGCCGAGGTGGTTCTAACGAGTACCCACAATCTATTTTTTGAGCAGGAATAAGAAAAATACTGTATACCCCGGTAAACCCCAGTTTTACTAAATAAAAATGGGGTTTAAGGGGGTCAAAATTATTTATGTATGTTTTGGTGATGTTAAAAAGGAGGTCAAAAAATTTTTAGAATCGTTTCGTTCAATGATGTGTCATAAGCAAGTCATATTTACAGAAATGTCCAAAATGTATCCATTTTACCCTTTGACATACTAACGAAGAAATTTCGCACACAGCTCAGCAGACGACAATTTGGTGAAATTTTCCTTCTTTTCCCCTCAAAATAGGAGTTGCCGTTTTATACAAATTGTCTCCAGGGGAGGCAATATGCAAGAAATATTAAAGATTTATTTTTTTTTCTGTGAAAAATGATCAAAATGTTTCAAAATGTCGCCTGTTGAAAAGTTTACTTAGCATACTACGCGTTAACTAGTGATCTTCTGCTTCTCATTTCATGAGGTCTGCTGTAGTAGTCTCCCCATGAAAAGGTTTTCTTTTGAGCTAAGCTTGCTGTCTCTTTCAGCTTACGCGGAGCATTTGATCATTAGTGTTACAGACATGATTCAAATTATGTGGGATCGCTCACTTCAAATATACAAGTAAATACATAGCTTTCTTCTCGGAAATAAAATTCGGATGACCTTGTATATTGCGTGTACATCCGTCCTATATCAGATGTTTTTATTTGTCCTTGATAATGTCGGTCAAAAATTGCAAATTGTTTTGGAGGATAAATCTTTGCGTAAAGGATATATTGTGGCGGAAGAAAATGCAGTCTCTCATATTCAAATTAAAACTACTTCAAAACCTAATAATTTTATTGAACAAATATTCTTTAAGTGTTTGTCTAATACATGTAATTTTATAAATTCTGGCGATTTCAAGTTATGTTGTATAATTAGAGAGCTCGCTCTTGAGCTTTCAAAATCAACGACTAAGTTGCGTTTACCATAAATATTGGGACAACTTAAATCCTTACCATACTTGTCCTATATTTTTAACATGTCCATTTTATTAAATGTTAATGTGTCTAGAATAGGGGGAAGGGCCGTAACTACTTTTGTTAGAAGTTGTGGCCCCATCATGGCCTTTGCTGTATTTGTGGTGGCAATATAAAAACTTAACCCTTAAAGCGCCAATCACAACAATTGTCGTCTGCTTTGTCTTCTGCCGGTTACTTTAAAAATCATTGTTGCTCCTTAGAAGCAGTCTGATCTGGGTCCACACTGTTTGCCTATATGCAAAATGTAAGTTTGAAAAGTTTGCAAGAAGATGCAGCAGACGACATAAGCAGACGACATTTTTAGATGCAGTTTTTCTTGGCACTTTAAGGGTTAATCCATTTATGCCGAATGGACTCTTTGTTTTAAACTCTTTGGACCTCGTGGGGTGGGGTGGGGCGGGGGGTGGGGGAGGGGGGGGGGGCTTTGACATTTAATGCGAATTGTCTCCAAAGAAGACTTTGACATTTCAAAAAAAGAAGACAATTTGCATGAAATTTCAAAATCTACTTTGTGGGGAAAAATAAGAAAATATCATCAATTTGTTGTTTGCTGAGTTAATCATACTCTCAACTGGAATGTACCGTATTTATCCCATGTATTGGGACAGACAGGCCTGCGCAAACAGTGTAAACCCAAATCCACCTCTGATGAAATCTACACGCCGTTTTTCCACCCACCCGGTAGTTTTTAGTTTTAGTTGAACCCAATATGCCTAGCGTCCCATAAAAGGGAAATCGACAGACAGTATAGACCCAGATCAGACACCGCATTTACCGGTCCAAGTCTCGGCGGTGGAGTGGGGGTGGGGACGGGGCAGGGGGAGGGTGACTTCCTATATATGACATACTACGGATGTGCGTGCCGAATGACTCCCTTTTTCAGCGCTGCCAGCTATATGATTAGCCCCCTTTTTTCAACAAAAAATATATGACTGACCCGATTTTTCTTGATTGGTATATGAAAGACCCCACTTTTCTAACATCCCGGTATATGCACATATTTTTCACTCAGAGATTTTTGAGGCTGCTTGTTCTCTTGGTATTCAATGAATTGACTGCAGTATTTGTCTAACTACCAGCAATAAATGAGAACAAAAAACAAACAAACAAAAAAAAAAAAAAAAAAAAAAAAAAAACAACAAAAAAACAAAGGGCAGTATATGAATGAGTCAACATTTTTAGACGCTCTAGTATATGAATGGGTCCGTTTTTTCAAAGGTTAGGTATATGAACGGGGTAGGTTTCGAAACATTGGCTCACACACCCGTAGCAAAATTACCCGTAAGTTACACCTCACGGTTTCAAGCTGTCGTCTGCTGAATTTTTACCCAGCATGATCAGCGTTAAAAAGAATATAAAATATAAATGTGTGGATCTATTCATAGGTCAATTTTTATCAGCGATATGTGAAATTAAAAATGATACGAAAAATAAGGGCATAAGACAAACACAATATTCAGAGAGTTGTGTCACATAGTTCATAGCTTCAACTCTCAACAAAATGACTACCTATGTTCAGGCCAAAGATGTCCATCACGTAAACATGCCTATATAAAAAACACAATATTCAGAGAGTTGTGTCACATAGTTCATAGCTTTAACTCTCAACAAAATGACTACCTATGTTCAGGCCAAAGATGTCCATCACGTAAACATGCCTATATAATTTTGACCCCTTTAAACCCCACTTTCATATAGTAAAACTGGGGTTTAGTGGGGTATACATTATTTTTCTTATAACTGCTCAAAATATAGCTTGTGGGTACTCGTTAGAACCGCCTCGGCGAGACGGTTCTAACGAGTACCCACAATCTATGTTTTGAGCAGAAATATGAAAAATGAGTTTTTTGTCTGAAAATTTTCAGTTTTTGGGGGTGAAATTTTCTTTAATTTGAGTAGGCGTGTTTTCGTAATGCGCAGATCAGCCTACGTATTCGTAGTCCGAGAACAGTTATATGTAAGACACCTGGATGCACTTGCCGTTATATTCGCCGCCGTTTTATACAAGGGAGATAACTTTTCTGACTTCCTGTTCGTTTTACTGTACACCAAGCCTCTGTCTGAAAAGGGTTCTACCTTAAAAGCACCAGGAGCAAATTCTTTCCTTTTAGAGTAGATCCTTTTTCAGAAGGGAAACAAAACAATTTTGATATAGTAATCTCTTTGAAAGGTTATCAATCCCCACCCCCTTAAATCAGAATCATCACGTTGAGACGCTGTTTATACGAAAGTTCTGAGAACTTTTGTAGCGATAATAAGGCCAACGTATGAATCGTTGCGGTTTGGAGGTTCTACGCGCATGCGCATTTTGTTTTCCTGCAGATAACTAACCTTAGTTGTGTTAGCTGAAATTTTTCGCATTTTTAGCGTTACCTGAGATTTTATAAAATTACAATTGTCATATACTTTCGGGTACAAGGTTCATGACTAACCACATGGTCTCTTTCCTGTATATGTACAGTGTCATCGGATATACCCAAGTATTGCCTTTTTCAACTCTTCTCAAGTGGAAAGCTATTCCAAAAATAATATTTGTCATATCAGATTAAAAAGGAAATTAAAAAGGAGGTAACACATGCAAACAGCGGCGGTCCAGATCAGCCTGTGCTGTTTGCCAGTAGACGCCACCCTACCCGGAGATTCTACGAGCGAAGACAAAGAGAGAAAGCCAGTATCACATTGCACGGATTAACAAGCTGATCCGGATCTTCGCTATTATCACACGTGTTGCACTCAGGGTCTGCCTTCTTTGTTGAAGCGTTTCATACAATATATTCGTACAACGAGAAAACACACCTTGTCACAAATGCGAACTTTGGATAGACAGAGCAAGTTATACAAGCGTTCATTTCGGTCACAAGATTTGCGTTTCACTATGCTTACTTTTCAAGAAAAAATCCATTGTGTATATGGGTAATGATAGTCCTTGTAGACGAGCGGGAAATCTTTCTGTATCTATCCTAAATATTTGAATAAGCTATTGAATTCATACCGAATCAAGGTTTTAAATTTTGACATCCTAGTGATGCCACTCCGAATCAAGTCGCTAAGACATCTAGTGAAGCGTTTTAAAACTGATTGCTGAATAGCAAACAGAGTAGATACAGATCAGACGCCGCATTTTGCGGCGTCTGATCTGGATCTACACTGTTTGCTCAGGCCTGTCTGTCCGATTGTTTTGGATAAATACGGTATATAAAAAGCGTTTATTTAACAAGGTGCAGTCACGGTATAAATGGATACTACTACTGGGATGGCCTTGTAGAGGGATTGGTCGTTCTATTTATAATTTGAGCCGGGGTCCAGCATTTCCAACAACACTGCATGTGTGCACAGCGAAGACTCTGATCAGCCTGCGCATCCTGCGCCTTACGAAAATGGGTGTCTTCATCACCGTTGTGACGTAGGTTGGGAAAGGTGATATATAGCTGTACACTATACACTATACAGTATGTCTGATACACCAGTCATTTGTAGCCCCTGTCCCAATGAGGCCGGGGAATAGCGGGTTTTTCAACTTTTCAGTTTGCAAAGCCCCGCTAAACGCACTGCGTGGACAAATTCATGGTAAAATCCCTGCAAAAAGCCCCTCTACCTCGGAGCCAGTTTTTGTTCCCTGGAACAGTCTGCTCTCTTTTGGAAAAATCAACCTGTATCTTTTTCATAGTAAAAGTCTAGTTTACTCAATAAATTCAAAGGTAAAGTATCATTGACAATATAAGCCAGTTTATTGGAAAACTTAACCCTTGTCCTGCTGAACCCGGATATACCCTGCTTTTGCAAATAGTGTAGATCCAGATCAGTTGGTTTCTTAAGAAGCCAACTGATCTGGATCTGCACTGTTTGCCATTAAGTAAGTGGATTTATATAGCGACAATCGGGATCAAGTAATCTGATTGGCTAAAAATTAGAAGAGGGCGTGGCAACTTAATTTATTCAGCATGACAAGGGTTAAGTTTGAGGTTGATGTGGCTCTAATTTATGTATGCAAATCATTTTGGAGGGAAATAAATACTCCGGAACATCTACGGCATGCCGGGACTCATCGGGGGGGGGGGGGGGGGGGGGGGGGGGGGGGGGGGGGGCGGGGGGGGGGGGGGGGGAGGGGGGGTCAGAATTATATAGGCATGTTTTCGTGATGACTGGTGCATAACGCTAAGCATGCTTAGGCAACGTTCCCGCAAACATCGTTTGCTATGTTTTTTTTTTTGTTTTTTTTTTTTTGTACAAAGTAGGCTTTTTTCCAAACCTATTTTAAGGAAAAACAAGAATATCACAAATTTGTCATCTGCTGAATTAGCCCATGGATGCTTCTTAAATCAACCCCTAAAAGACCTTAGTCATTCTCTATTATGTCCACTTTGTAATCTTTTCAATTTATCACTTTTAACGGTAAATGTACAAAAAGTATGAAAACAATGTAATGTTACACAAACTTACAAAAAAAAAAAAAAAAAAAAAAAGTCCAACAAATACCTGTCCGAAAATATAGGGATGTATACGGTAATTATTTGGTTAAGGGCCAATGATTATAGATGATTATAGGGGAGGGTGTGTAACAAGGGCATCATGCCATAAAATATTTGACAAGTACCAAGTTTAACTTATGGATACCATTCTCTGGGCTTATCTTGTGGACGACAAATTGATGGCGTCTTTCTTATTTTTTTTCCAGAGAACAGTGTTTGACATTTCATGCGAATTGTCCCCTATGAAGACATTTGGCATGAAATGTCAAACATGTTTTCTGGGGAATATAGGAAAACATTTCACTACGTCGTCTGTTCACAATTTTACCCAGCATGCTAAGCGTTTACTAAAAGTCTTTTTCATGAGATTGACTATGGGCAAACACAATATCGGATTGCATACACAGACACTCACGCATTCACGCACCACAAACATTTGATTTTTAAAACTGAATAATGGCAACACCATGCTTTATGTAAAAATAATGTAATAGTGAGGGATCACGTGACATAAATATTTTCCTCCTTATGATATTTTCTTCCCTTAGCTGGGAACATTTTGGGTCGCTTGTTTTTGGTCGATTGCACAAATTCAGATCGACCTGTCACGCGTACAGTCTGCTCCCTAATCGCACACATTCGCCCCATTGATATAGTTTATAAATATTACATTCCCGGGGGGGGGGGGGAGGGGGGGAGGGGGGGTGGGGGGGGGCAATGGTAAAACATATTGACTGTCGTGAAGCCGAGGTCGATAATCATATTCCGAATGAAGACATTTTTACTATCACCCTCTCAGGAATATAACAATTCATTATACCATACTTTTATAAATGCTTCTGCTTTTACATAAAATGAAACGTACACGCACCCTCTGCTGTGCATGTGCTATTTTTTTTTACTATCGTCCTAGAGAAATAGTAAAAAAAAACAAAAAAAAAAAAAAAAACAAAAAAAAAAACAAACCATCCCCTCACGCCAATATTTAGGAATTTCAAGTGAGGAATAATAATTTACAATATCCAATGATTGTGTAAGATACCCTCGAAGGCCCTGATGGACAACTCAGATACGCAGGATGGCTGTTCGCATATATCCGTGGATAAGTTTTCGCCTTACGCACCTCATATGCACCTCATATGCAAATGTGCAAGGGCTTTCAACAATGTCTGTCCGCAGAAAATATGAAGGAAAACAAAATAAAACTATTTATATTCAACATTAACAACCGCAGATGATATTTAACTTCAAATATTTACATATCTTATTTTTCTTTCTTTTTTTATCATATGTCTACAGTAACATGTAAAATAGATGGGCCAAGCCCAGTGAAATGGACTTTCGGGCATATGCGGACAGCGAAAGCACAGATCAGACTGCACATTAGTGCAGTCTGATCTGGGCCTCTGCTGTCCGCTTATACAATGATTGGACACTGTACGTAGAAAAACTCGATGTACAGCAAAAGCCATTATCAGACTGTGTGATGGCTAGTCAGGGGTTTTACTGTTCGCAAATGCTCGAAGACGCCTTTTCTCGTGGTTTTTTTTTTTCAAAGTGGTTATGACTTGCAACCTTCTAAGGTTGAAGCGTTTGCTATCAAAGCGGTATTTCATTGGAAAAGCCTATAGTGAAAGCCCAGGTCAACCTGCTTATCTACTATTGATAAGAATCTGCAGTTTTCGTTGGATTCTATAGGCGAAAACCGAAGCTTCTTTATTTTTAGAGTAGATCCCTTTTCAGAAGGGGGCAACAGAATTAGAGACAAGAGTTACCCCCCTCCCTTGAAAATGATTCCTTTCCTCTTAATGCGTCCCAGTAGTGTCATATTCATACTGCCCGATTTGTTTCAAAATCGAGATGCATACGAGGGTCCTGCAAAAAGTTTTTCACTGGGTTCGGACTACTTCAGTGCTACGTTTTATCAAACATATTTTTATTACAAACCTTCAAAGTATTCCCCCTTTACTCAAACAAATTTTTGTAACCTTTTACCCAGTCTCGAAAAGCAGATAAATAGTCTTCTTTTGGTATCTGTTGGAGACACTGATAAATAGCGCTGCCAAGAGAACTTCTAAACGTATACTTATTTCCAGAAAGCATTTTCTTAAGCCTTGGAAATAAAAAGAAGTCACAGGGACTCAGGTCAGGTGAAAAAGGTGGATGGTTTAAAACTTTCACCTTTTCAGAAGCCAAAAAAGACTTAACAACCTCACACTTATGAGAGGAGGCGTTGTCATGTAAAAAGTGGACTCCTGACCATCCTTTGCTTGGTCCATGTTCCAATGTAACAAGTAAATTGGTCAGTGTATATGACTGCATCTATTTCAATTTGAAATAACTCGGTCAGTTGGAAAGCAATTTGCACGAAATAAACGGGTATCGTTAGCTATTCAACACACCATTCATATGCAGTGAAGCATTTTAAAATATACCTGGGATAAAACTCAGGAAGCCTATTAGTGACAGAACTTTTTGCAGGACCCTCGTATTAAATTACTTCGTTCATTTGTTTATCGCTCTATTTCTTTTCGCAGGTTCTCCAGTTATTTTGAAACTTGGCAGGTTGCCTTACTGGCATCATATGGTTTTAGGGCAAGTCCATACCAGAAATAGATCTCCTTGAAAGACACTTAAACACACCTATGTAAAATATACACTTCTTAGCTATATAGTATTACTAGATAACCACCAATATTGACATCTCTGTCTGTCTGTCTGTCTCTCTCTCTCTCTCTCTCTCTCTCTCTCTCTGTGTGTGTGTGTGTGTGTGTGTGTGTGTGTGTGTGTGTGCTAATTCCTAAATACATGCAAAAAGTTGAAGCTTAACCTAAAACAAGCAAGCAATGCACTATTAAGCAACGCTTAGCCAAATAGATCATGTGGATGTCAATCACGGATTTAGGAGAACTTTTTGGAGATATCGACCTTTATCGTCTTTCATAATTTTTGTCCTATAAAAATATACATTTAAACGTTATCGTGAAAGTTCAGTTTGAAAACGAATGAAAACGAGTTTAGCCCATTTTGGTCTCAGATTCAGTGCAAAGACGAGTTAAAGAACACAAAAAGAGTGAATAAAGTTAACAAGCGTATTCTACGTGAGAAAATCAAAGTAATACGGATGGGGGCACAGAGTAGATATATAACTCCATACAAAATCTTCGATCCATAAATATACATGTTATAAAAACGAAATAAAATAACAAATGAGTGACTGCAACATGGAAAAAAGGGTCGCGTAACATATGCGAACAACGAAAGCCCGGATGACCCTGTGCAATTGCACAGGGTCACCCGGGCCTTCGCTGTTCGCCAGTACGTTCTTAAACATGCAGTAAACGTAAAGGGGTAGGTTAAGCTCTTTTCTTATTGGATTAATGTTGATTTGAACCTTCGCTCCAGTCTTCACATACTATAAGGTCAGTTTTAGCTGACTCTACGGAAAAAAATATTACACCGTACATCAGTATAAGGACATGAATAAGACAAAATATTTAGACGTAAACGTCTCAGTACCGGCGCAAATTTTGTTCAGGTTTACATAGAGATATGGGACAAGGGTATACTAAAGTTTAATAAATTTTCAATGTAAAATCGAACAATAATATGATTCTTTAGCTTTCACTGCCACAGGCGATACTAATAGGATTTTGCAAACAGCACAGATCCAGATGAGACGGCTCATCTGGATCTATGCTGTTTGACATTCCGTCTTTCAACTTTACGTATAAACATCTTGTCAAGCGATAGTTAGTTAAAAAAGAAAAGCAGATGACAATGTCGTCTGAAATTTGGCACCGAAAGAGTCAATGCTTGCTTTTATGTCGTCTGAAATTTGGCACCGAAAGAGTTAGTGTTTGCTTTTAATAAGCGTTATGAAATTTCTTGATTGAAATGGTAACAGCTTGAAATACTCCGGTTCAGCTCACATTTGGTGCAAGCCCCGTAGGAGTTTGCAGCTACCTTGCAATACTCGAGTTTTAAGACTTGTTGCGGTCGCCATCGCTGTCGTGTTCCGCGGCTAGCAACTGTTTGAAATACTCCAGCTGAGCTCAAACGGTGCAATCGGCGTCGTATTCTGCGGCTAGCAATAGTTTGCAATGCTTGAGTTTTAAGACTTGGTGCGGCCGCCTTCGCTGTCGCCGGGTTAAATTGGCCAAAGACAGACCATGAAAGATAGGTCAAGATCATTAAAGGATACCTCACTTTTGTGGCAATAATAGGGAAAAATGTACACTAGGTATGATGAATATTGTGTGTGTAATATGCTATATTTGGCTTTCAAAGTTTTGCTCGACTGGCGTCCTATATCAAATATATGAAGGATTGTACTTTGTATATATTTTACAATACACCACGCCGTTAAAGTTTCAACATTTTTGTCATATTTGTTGAAAAATATATACCTGTCTCAAGCCGGCCAAGTTTGACAAATTTATTTCATAATTTGCATGTTAAATTAAAGCCCCAGGACTTTTTACATTTAAAACTCCTCAAAAGATCCACAATATGGGAAAAGAGTTTTCTGGCATATACGGACATCAAAAGCACTGATCAGTCTGCGCGCATGCGCACAGACTGATCAGTGCCTTTGATGTCCACTTACAATCAGAATCAGGGATTTAGTTCTGAAGAATACTTTGAGAATAGCAAAGGTCTTGATATGCAGGTTGATCTGAATCTTTACCCTTCACATTCATTTTCCCGTGGCGCAATTTAAATAAACATTAAGACATTAAAGTAAGAGTACCAGTGACACTGGTGTATAAATCTCATTTGCGTCGGAATTTTCCAGCAACATTAAGAAGAAGGACTGTCAGAAAACAACTAACTGTCCCTTCTGGACAGTTGTCACCACTAGAGCCCTTTTTGTCATTGTTCAGGCGTTACGTCACGAAAACACGCCTATATAATTTTGACCCCCTTAAACCCCAGTTTTATATCGTAAAATTGGGGTTTACTGGGGTATACTTTATTTTTTTCTTATTTTGCTATAAAACATTGTGTGTACTCGTTATAACCGCCTCGCCAAGGCGGTTCTTACGAGTACTCACAAACTATGTTTTGAGTAAAAATATGAAAAATTGTTTGTTTTTTTTTATCTGGAAAGGTTCAGTTTTTGGAGGGGAAGTTTTTATACAGTCGACTCTCGTTATCTCGAATTCCAAGGGACTCTCTGAAATACTTCGAGATACCCGTACTTCGACATATCAGATTTGCATAACTGAGGAAAAACTAATTTGATTAACCACATTTAACAAATATATATGTAATTGGACTCTTGAAGTTCCAGATATATTGAAAATATTGTGGAAAAGAGGAGAAATTGCTCCTGAGGAGCAAGAAAGCAATTTCTCCCCTTTTCCACAATACTTTTTACATGTTGTTAGATTTTCATCTTTAGGCAGGGACCAGATTTTCACTTCGAGATAAGCAGTTATTCGAGATAAGCTAGGTCGAGATAGCTAGAGTCAACTGTATATTTGAATAGGCGTGTTTTCGTGATGCATGTTAAAGTTGTTTTAAACAAGCTGTCAAATGACCGATGCATTAGCCTCGCAACTGACCTAATTCCATTGTGTGAGCACAAGGAATATCTCAACAACACAGACCAGATAAAGTGAGCCACACCCCTACATGGACGTCCTTAGCTTCTTACCATATTCATCCTAAAATATGAACAAGCCATTTTATTACCTTATGATGTACAGTTGACTCTCGCTATCTCGACCTCGCTTATCTCGAACAACCGCTTATTTCGAAATGAAACTCTAGTCCCTGCCTAAACATGAAAGCAATTTCTCCTCTTTTCCACAATATTTTCAATCTATCTCTAACTTCAAGAGTCCAATTACACACATATTTGTTAAAGGTGGTTAATCGAATTAGTTTTTCTTCAATTCTGCAAATCTGATATGTCGCAGTACGGATATCTCAAAGTATTTCAGAGTCCCTTGGAATTCGAGATAACGAGAGTCGACTGTATATAAAATCGGCTGGACTAAGCCCCTTTTTAAAACGAAGGCAAAACAGATTTGACAGAACTGCCTCCCTTGAAGGCGCATGAATTCCCCTGAAGGATTGGATTATAGGGCTTTTGTTTATTGTTTGAGTTGTTGTACAAACCGTAAACTAGAAGATAAGATGTTTTCAGAATCATGGATGTTTGCTTTTACGGGGTCGTTAGATACCACAGAAACCAGTAAAATTCCACCATTAAAACCGCCTTTGGGACTTTTAGTGGGGTGGCCTTAACACAGAGTATAGGAAATGTAATGAAGAAGACCCTTTGGGGCTGGCAAAAGCTACTCTTAATAGCTGGGTGGTCTTAATTTCGAGTGGTCTTAACCCTTGTCATGCTGAATAAATTAAGATGCCACACCCACTTCTAATTTTCAGCCAATCAGATTACTTGATCCGGATTGTTGCTATAAATTCACATACTTAATGATAAACAGTGCAGATCCAGATCAGTTGGCTTCTTCAGACACTGTTTGCAAAGGGAGGGTATATCCGGGTTCAGCAGGACTAGGGATTATGGCTGAATTTTACTGTATTTTTGAAGACTGGAGATCCCTAAACGGGTGATGACAAACAGCGCAGACCCAGATCAGACGCCGCAGAACGCAGCGTCTGATCAGGGTCCCCACTGTTTGCAAATAGTGCAACCATTTTTATTTAGGAATATCTACATCATATAGCCTATCATACCTTAAATCGAAAATGAACTCTTCCAATATATAGAGTGGGTGAGTTTATTCAATCTTTAATGGGCTAACAGAACAGAAGGTCCCGATCAGACTGCAGCGCAGATTTTTAGGCAATCTGTAAAATAGTATCTGCTGTAACGTGTGTGTCTTTGTGGCATTTGTGAACAAAAGAGATCCAGACTGACCAGCCACATGGTCCGAGTATGGGTCTTTCTGTACGTCAATAACCAACTTAATTCTGTAAGCGAATTCCAAAGCCCGGCTCTGAGCGCGGATCAGCACATTATTTGTCTTATTTAACCCTTGTCATACTGAATAAATTAAGATGCCACTCCCACTTCTAATTTTCAGCCAATCAGATTACTTTATCCAAGGTGTTCATAAAAATTCAAATTTTGAATGACAAACAGTGCAGATCCAGATCAGCTGGCTTCCAGAAGCCAACTGATCTGAATCTACACTGTTTGCAAAGGCAGGGTATATCCGGGTTCAGGAGGACAAGGGTTATCAAATGTTATCGTTAACATCCACATAACAAAAGCAGTATTACTCTGTTTGATAACTAGGTTATCGCCAAAATAAAAATGCAAGAACAAACAAAACAAACCACCAGGCACACATCAAAATGACGTCGTATCAACGTCGATGCGACGTGATCACGTCGCATCGACGTTGATACGACGTCACTTTAACGTTATGTGCCACTGGGAAGAGGCCCACTGGCCACGGCTCGCTCACCTGAGTGACATAGCCACTGCAGACATGCAGATGTTATGCAACATTTTTCCAATCCTATCATCGCAACTAATGAAAATATCATCATTTGAGTAGTTCTTAGTTTTAAAGAAGAATATATTGGCCTGATAGTCAATGGAGCATGATCATTTGAATAAACTATCAATCACATTACAATAGAAGGACCATTGTGGAATTTGGTCGAAATTGGCTAAGTGGTTTCTGAAGAATCATGATTTTATACATGTAAACAGCACAGTGGTTGGGAAATATAATAAACATAAACAAGATGGGGGACATCTCAGATTTCCAATCAGAACGATTTTAGCTACTGTTCTTCTACAAGTCACCTCAATACTTCCAATTATAAATGTATATGACCCATACAAATGCATGGGGAAGCAAATTTGACCTTGCCGTAAAAAAGGTCAAATGTCAATATAGGACCATCATTTAAGCAATTTTGGTAGATCTCCTTACCTACATAATTTGTGCAAAAATTAGGGCTGAGGGCTTATTTGGTTCTGTAGAAGAAGATTTTTAAAGGTATTTACCATATATGGGCATGGCAGCCATTTTGATCAATGGACCAGGCCCATTTTAGCAATCTTTTGTTCTCCTGCCCCAAGGAGGCTCCACATGAAATTTGAGCAACACTGGCCAAGAGGCTTCAGAGGAGAAGTCATTTGGAATTATCAACATTTTTCCATACAAATGTATGGGGCCCATACAAATGCATACAGAAGCAAACTTGACCTCGCCCTAAAAAGGTCAAATGTCAATGTACAACCATCATTTTAGCAAATTTGGTAGTTCTCCTGTCCCTGATGATTTATGCAAAGATTCAGCCACAAGGCATCCTCAGTTCTGGAGAAGTAGATCTTTAAATGTTTTTACCATATATGGGCATGGCAGCCATCTTGGTCAATGGACGGCAACTATTTTAGCAATCTTTCATTCCCCTGCCCCAGGGAGGCTCCAAATAAAATTTGAGCAACACTGACTCAGAGGCTCAAGAGAAGTTTGAAATTCTCAACATTTTTCCCATACAAATGTATAGGGAAGCAAACGACCTCTCCGTAAAAAGGTCAAATGTCAATGTACAACCATCATTTTAGCAACTTTGGTAGACTTCCCGTCCCCGATGACTTATGCAAAGATTCAGCCACAAGGCATCCTCAGTTCTGGAGTAGAAGATTTCTAGGTTTTTTTTTACCATATATGGGTATGGCGGCCATCTTGGTCATAGCCCGCAACCATTTTAGCAATCTTTCATTCCCCAGCCCCAGGGAGGCTCTAAATGAAATTTGAACAATATTGGACCAGAGGAGAAGTCATTTGAAGTTCTCAACATTTTTTCCCATACAAATCCATAGGGAAGCAAACTTGACCTCGCCATAAAAGGTCAAATGTCAATGTACAACCATTTTTTTAGCAATTTTGGTAGATGTCCAGTCCCTTATAATTTATGCAAAGATTCAGCTATAAAGCATCCTCGGTTCTGGAGAAGAAGATTTTTAAAGGTTTTTACAATATATGGGCATGGCGGCCATTTTGGTCAATGAGCGGCAACCATTTAGCAATCTTTCATTCCCCTACCCCAGAAAGGCTCTAAATGAAATCTGAGCAACATTGGCCCAGTGGCTCCAGAGAAGTCATTTGTAATTCTGAACATTTTTCCGACACAAATGCATAGGGAAGCAAACTTGACCTTGTCATAAAAAGGTCAAATGTCAATGTACGACCATTATTTTAGAAATTTTGGTAGACCTCCCGTCCCCGATGATAAATGCAAAGATTCAGCCATAAGGCATCATCGGTTTTGGAGAAGAAGATTTTTTAAAGTTCTTTACCATATATGGGCATGGCAGCCATCTTGGTCAATGGACGGCAACCATTTTAGCAATCTGTCATTCCCCTGCCCCAGGGAGGCTCTAAATGAAATTTGAGCAACACTGATCCAGAGGAAAAGTCATTTGAAATTCTGACATGCCATGTTTTTCTCTGAAAGAATTTGACCCCCACTAACCCGACTATTATTATATCAAAGTCGGGCTAGTTGGGTATTGCTTTCTCATATGTTTCTGATGACTGAGACCATAAAACTCTGCAGCCCAGTTGCCAATAAAATGATGCTCTGTTATGCAATTAGTTAAGTAATACTGATAAGACAGTTAACTAGAAACCTGCACACAAAATTCTTAAATATAAAACACAATGAAGAAGCTCAAAACTGATACCAAAATCTACATCTGCATACAAAATTAATCACATTACAAATTTTCAATGGTTTCCTATGTTAAAAAATAAAGATTTTAAGACTATATTTTGCAGTGCAGGGAACCAGTGTTATCAGAGAAAAGTAGTTCCCCAGGTAAATCTGGTAATACCACCTGTTGTGAACAGACTCATTAGTGTAGGAGAGTTGAGGGCAGTAGCCATAAAACACCTGGTTGAATTATCAGTTGTGCATGAATTTTTTGCCACTTTTTTTCTAAGAGAAAAACATGTCATGACATTTTTCCCATACAAATACATAGGGAAGCAAACTAGACCTTGCCGTAAAAAGGTCAAATGTTAATGTACGACCATTATTTTAGCAATTCTGGTAGACCTCCCGTCCACGATGATTTATGCAAAGATTCAGCCATAAGGCATCCTCGGTTCTGAAGAAGAAGATTTTTAAAGGTTTTTACCATATATGGGCATGGCGGCCATCTTAGTCAACGGACTGCGACCATTTTAGCAATCTTTCGTTCCCCCAACCTAAGATGGCATCATATGAAATTTGAGCAAAACTGGCCCAGGGGCTTCAGAGGAGAAGTCGTTTGAAAATGTTAACGGACAGATGGACGGACGAAAAGTGATCACAATAGCTCAGCCTGAGCATAGCTCAGGTGAGCTAAAAATCCTTTATTCACTGTTTTAAAATAAGAAACAACAAAGTCGACCTGGGTTATGTATCGTTTTTATTTTATGGATTGTTAGGAAACCATGCAATACAGAATCTGTAACATACATTGTAAATTTATGCAAATGTATATTTAATGTTCAAATACAAAAAAATGGGGAAAATAAAACTTAACAATCCAATAATACCTTCACATTAGATATGGCCTCAAAAATATTAGACTGGCTCCAGTCTCTAGTGACTAAATATATTAATGTTTATAATTTTCTTTGATATAGACACACAAATAAAAGAAAGCCAATATTAACATGCTCGGATTATGAAGCACTCTTTACATTACGAAAACACGCCTATTCAAATATACTGAAAATTTTACCACAAAAAAACCCCGAAAAATTTCAGATAAAAAAGCTGATATTTTTCGTATTTCTGCTCAAAACATGGATTGTGTGTACTCGTTAGAACCGCCTCGGTGAGGCGGTTCTAACGAGTACCCACAATCCATGTTTTTGAGCAGAAATAAGAACAATAATGTATACCCCCGGTAAACCCCAGTTTTACTATATAAAAGTGGAGTTTAAGGGGGTCAAAATTTTATAGGTATGTTTTCGTGATGACCAGAACCTGTGACCAGTCTTTCATAATCTAGGAACGGGTATGTTAATATTATCTTGATTTTTTTTTATTTACAGAATTATCAAAAACAAGCAAATCTAGTGACTAGAAACTGGAAGCAGTCTACAAAATACCTGTGCTAGGCGCGCTGAAGAAAAGCCAACATTACTGCGAATACATATAGACCTAGGATGCCAAACTGATTATGAAGGCAAAACAGGACATTCGGCTCATTTCGTATGTTTCCGGACCTGAGATCCTTCATATACGATATTTGCCGACTCGAGAACAGAGAATATGATGGGCGAGCATCCGACTGGACCGGCTGTTCGCATTTAGTACAATAAAGTTAGTTTTTCCAGAGAGCGCCTCAATATGCAAATTATATACAAATATCTTGACAGGAAAACAAAAAAGGCCGTGCCTTGCAAACAGGGGCTTAGCGCATATGCGAACAGCGAAGACCCTGGTCGGACTGCGCAACAACTGTCTGATCAGGGCCGTCTCTGTTCGCCTTACGGAAACCTGTACGTGGCAAGGTCTACTGGTGAAAAACGTAGGCCCCGATCAGTCTGTGCGGATGAGCAACCTGGTCTGGGTAATCGCTGTTTACGAAGACGCAAATGCCCTTTTTGCGAGAAACGCCCAACATATCATAAATCATACATCATTGTCATTTGCTTAGTTTTCTGTGTTGTGTCAAGCAAAATTTACCTAATCTCAAATGCGTTTCTATGAAATATACGCATCAACTACGCATTCATGTCATTTTATTGGCACACGGCTGTGATTAGTAAATAGATGATAAAAGGAATCACCCTTGAGAGCAATGAACTTCAGTCGACCCTCGTTATCTCGAATAACTGCATATCTCGAAGTGAAAATCTGGTCCAGAGACTCTTACAACAGGTAACAAAATATTAAGGAAAAGAGGAGAAATTAGTAGCAATTTCTCCTCTTTTCCGCAATATATTCAATATATCTCTAAGGTAAGGATGAAAGTACATATTCATTTGTAAAATGTAGTTGTTCGATTTTTCCCCCAATTCTGATATGTCGAGGTACGGTTATATCGAAGTATTTCAGAGAGTCCCTTGGATTTCGAGATAACGAGAGTCGACAGTAACTTACAAAACTAAAAACAACTCAAGTGCCAAGTGCTCTGGGCTGACTTGCTAGTTTCGGCAAACTAGGTCTCATCAGTGACCCTCATTATGTAAATTTTCAAAATCCCGGAATGGACTCAATGATCACAAAGGACTAGAAAATATAAACTATACTATTGTGAAACCCAACATTCTGCTCTATGTTATCTGCGAGGTCTCCAGTTAAACAACGTGTCGGCGCAGTCCAATCAATCTTCGATGTACGCTCTATAGGTTCGCCTTGGTCAGTAGATTCCCAATGTTGAAAAAGACCGACTAGACTGCGCATCCAGGCAGTCTGATCAGTCTAAGCTGATCGCTTTATGGATACCCTTGGGTCTGTAGATTCCAGTGCGAATAGCAAATGCTGATCAGACCGTATAAATGTTCAGGCTAATCTGGATCTGCGCTGTTTGCAATTCCCAGGCTGTTGGATTTGTTGTGGCCGCGTTCAATGTCTGATAACGTGACGTACAAACTGGTCTAAGAGCCACTTTCTCAAGATATGGGTGAGAACACAAATCTGCCCTAATATTATCAGCGGCCGCGTCAAGAGAAAAGGTATCTTCTAAGCATATGCAGACAGGCTGGTAGCTTGAATGCACAGGACGGTCAAAGCTTTCGCTGACAGCGAAAGCTTTGATCATCCTGTGCATTCAAACAGTCCAATCAGTGCATTCGTTGTCCGCCTCGCTTCTTGAATGTATGAATGTAATGCAAAGGACCTCACGAGACGGTGCGAATCGCGCAGAATGATCTAAACCCGCCAAATTCCCTTATGTTGGAGGACACCTCTTCACTTGACGCGGTCCGCTGAGGTGATTTCGACATTCTGTTGGTCTAGTCTGATGTCCTACAGTCATTTGATCAAGCGATAACGCATAGTTTTTATACTCGGATATGTCTAATGGGTTGAACCAAACAAACTGGAAAAGAAATCCGTGTAAATAAAAATGTGCGTTCGAGATGCCATGACGTCGCGGCATATACACACATATACGAGTAATGCACAATATGCTAAGAGATCGTACGGCGTCTGATCAGAGTTTATCGTTTGTCACCCATCCATGCAGCAGTTTTAGACACACGATAGGTCAGTGGTCTGTGATCTGAGTCTACACAGTTTGCATATGTTCACTTACGTGCATTAAACATTAATGTTTAACATGACAAAAGTGAAAACAACGGCCCAAAATGAAACCAATGACCCAGAAATGCACATCGTTATCAATGTCATCCTGCCATTTACTTATCTGTCTTCATCAATAACTTGCGGTAAAAAAGAATGGGCCACGGGAAATCCAGCTTACGCAATTCACTTGTAGATGCGAAAGTAGATCTAGATTTGTCTAAGCATCCGCGACCGGGTCAACGGGTTTTCACATATTGGTACAAATGTTCTGAAATGATCTGATACTGCATGATCAAACGAAAGAAAACCTTGATCAGATTGTAGACTGAGTTTTCGCTGTTTGCGGATTTTGCACAATATAAAGGCCGATTTTCTTGCTTCCAGTCAATTTAAATAAAGATATCTTCAGGAAAAATTACAATAATGCGTGAAATGATAAAAGTCAATGCTCCCTATTATAATACTTTTTATCCGAGTATCTTAGTTTTTAGCATTTATAGTAAGTCGAAAACCCAGTTCAGTGTGCCTATTAGGGTCTGATGATGAAGAAATACTAGAAATGACAGACACACGTGATCATTTAAAAGCACATATTAAAGCATATGCGGTCCGCACAGATCAGTAGGATTCGTTTAGTCACAGATATTTAAGATGTGGACTATTTTAAGGGCCTGGATACATCTTGTAGATTTTTCGCCATTTTTACAAGGCAGGCAACTGACAAAATCAACATATACAATCAAACCTCAACTTGATAGCTCGAACACCGATGGCTCGTTTACCATGGCTAATTCGAACTCGTTTTTTGAGCCCTATGAAATTCTTCCGATAGCTCAAGAAAACAAATATTTAGGGAAATTTTCTTATTTTATCATGAAATTGTATGTTATGTGTACTCATCAGAATCGCCTAGCCTCGTCGAGACGATTCTAATGAGTACACTCAACATGCTGTTATTGTTTAGAAAATCGAAAAGATTTCCCGAAATCGCCATGATTAGCCCTCGGTGGCTCGAACTATCCATATCTCGAACAAATTTCCATGGTGATTTTGAAGTTCAGTTGTACCTGAATAAATATCATTGTCCCAAAATGAATGAAATACTGATGAAGGTACATTCATACAATAGAACATCAACTTCAAATTAGTATGCGACAATTAAATTTTAAATTATTCAACAATAAGAATAAGTTATATCCATTTCTTGAATATCTAACAATATCAACATGTAATTGTTCGCATTTAGTCCGTATAGGCTTATACTATTAGTCCTGGATCCATGTTCTTAATGAAGCGCATCAACAGGAGCAGGGATCCAGCGCAAAACATTCGCGTGTGTTTTGCCTCGGTGAGGTGAGTATGGGGGGTTGGGGGCGGGGGGGGGGGAGTGTTTTGCATTGATGAACGCATATCATATTAGGTATGTTGTACATTTCACTTGCAAGCTTTGCTAAATTTATACATGTGTGACATCCCTCAATCAGTGAACAGATATGTACCACAACTCAGCGGGTATAGTTTGTTTGTTTGTGTTGAGGTTTTACGGCCCAGTCAACCCAATGGAGTCATGTCGAGCGCGGTCAGTTTACCTAACCACACCTTTACTGGACAGGCTTAGTCCTCTAAGCGGTTAACCAGTATTGTGCACATTCTTTCGCCAGAAACTGACAACTCAGCGGGTATAGTGCGGCAGTCTTTAAAATTAGGAGAAGACCTTCTAGAAGTTTCAAAAGTTATTAATATTGTACCTACGACTGAACGTACAGAGATAAAACAAGCCATGCCAAGCGAAATCGTGTCATCAAAGATACGAGAAACCAGTGTGCAGCTGCACAGTCTCATCAGGGCTTTTTATTTGTATCACTGAAACATTCTACAAATCCCATAATTCTATAACCGGGCCGCGAATATCCTGATCAGTCTGCGCATCCGCGCAGACTAATCAGGGTCTTCGCTGCCCGCATATGCCCGAAGACACCTTTTCCCTTGAGAGGCTCAAACATAATATTGCTTGACACAACAAAAATAGCACTTCGTGCGTTTGAACAGTTAAACCCGACCTAAATCAAGGTTAAAGTGGTGAAACGAAATAAAAAACGATTATACACAATTAAGAAATCCATCCCTTCTTTTCTCAGGGTATACATGTATAGAATACAACTCAAAGATAATGTTTCTAATACAAAAAAAAAAACATATTTGTTGTAAGTATACGGGTCTCCTGGAGACGTTTTACCCATTTACCATACGTAATCGGACAGATAGGCCTGAGCAAACATTGTAGACCCTGATCAGACGCCACAGAGCGCGGCGTCTGATCTGGGTCTACATTATTTGCCACTAATCCAACAATATAACAGACACATTAACATAATGTAAAAAGGACTTTTTTAATTTTTAGGACAAGTTTGGTACTGAGTTTGTTTGTGTTGAGGTTTTACGGCCCAGTCAACCCAATGGGGTCATGTCGAGCGCGGTCAGTTTACCTAACCACACGTTTACTGGGCAGGCTTAGTCCTCTAAGCGGTTAACCAGTATTGTGCACATTCTTTCGCCAAAAACTGACAACTGCCCTTCTTGAATCAGCGGAAGGGAGAGAATGACCGTAGAAAATATTTCATGATCAATCTCCATCTCGGACGGCGCATCGAACTGGAAACCAGGAGGTCGCGGGTTCAACCCCCGCCGAGGTCGGCAACATTCTTTCGTGGAGATTGATCATGAAATATTTTCTACGGTTAAGGTGCCCCAATACTCAGGGTAAATACGATATGTTAGCCCTTAATGAACCCTTGTTAAGAACCCCTGACCTGGTACGTTGTATTTAAAACAGCAACCATTTTCTTAATGCTGTAGGGCGTGACTTTCAAAAAGGAAAAGAAAATAAAAAAATCGTTCGCTTTACACATTGAAATTCAGCATTCTAAAGGTTACAGGCCTGTCGAGTATAAAATGTGATATTTCCTGAAGCCAATTAACAATTTCGGCCCTAGTTTCTGTAGTGGACTCTTCCGTATTCAAATTTGGTTAAAAGCGTTGTTGCAAATAGCACTGTCAGCCAGAAATTAAAAACAACGTGGCAAACCGTGTACATCTAGATTAAGCGGCTCGTTGCGACCCCTCTATTCTGGGTCTACAGTTTGCAAAGGTATCTGTTTGGTCTATGGGGATGCAAGTGTTTAATGACTCTTAGCCTTGATATAAATTTAAAAGATACAATCGACTCTCGTTATCTCGAATTCCAAGGGACTTACTGAAACACTTCGAGATATCCGAACCTCGACATATCAGAGTTGAGAGAGTGAGGGAAACAATAAATTGAACAACCACATGAAACAAATGAATATGTAATTTGACTCCTGAAGTTAGAAATATATAATGCGGAAAAGAGGAGAAATTGCTCCTTAGGAGCAATTTCTCCTCTTTTCCACATTATTTTGTTACCTGTTGTGATAGTTTCATGTTAAAACAGGGACCAGATTTTCACTTCGAGATAAGCGGTAATTCGAAATAAGCGAGTTCGAGATAACGAGGTTCGACTGTATTTCAGTTACATTGTACATCTGGTATGGTAGGGACAGCGGAGACCCGTCATAGGCGTCTTTGCAGTCCGATCAGGTCTTTAGCTGCTTGTCAACTAGAGGCGATTGTACCTGTCTGTCTTGCAAGTACGTTGCAGATCAAACGTAAGTGGAGAGCAGTGAAACGTCTTTGAGCAAACAGAACTACAGACGGTAACTGGACAACTTGGCCCATAACAAACACGGCCCATGACAAACTCAGCCTGTAACAGAGTCGGCCCATACAAGCTCGGTCCTTATATCAATCTTCCAACTTGATGCGTGTGAATCATATATTAATTATGTATGCATATTTTGTTTATCAATTCAGTTGTTAAACTCTGCATTAATCATTCGTATTTCACTGAAGATGACACAACACTGAAACTAGTTGGTAAATACATACTGAAAACAGACAAAGAAGTGGTCCAAACAAAGTAACTTAAGAATATGATTTCTCTCTAAAAGTACAACCTTGTATGTTGATCAATGTAATAATTATGCACCGAGAAAGGAAGTAGGAAAATATACGCTAGTGAAACGTTATTCTCAATTAATAAGGGTGTATGTTGTATGAAGGGATGGATAATCCCATATTCAGAAACAGCGGTGGTGTCAAATATCTCTTTCTCGCGGCAAAGAAAAGTGCGTAGGGATTGTATTTTTATAGTCTTAATAGCGAGTACAGCTCGCAAGGCGCGGAGCGTGTCGCGAACGAAGTGAGCTCTACGGCAGAGAATATGATCTAAGAAAAGTAACAGCCAGCGATATATACTTTCAGCAGAAATCGCTCTGACCAATATTTTCTTCCTTTTTCTTCCCGGAAGTTGTCATCGGAAGTTGGCAGGACTGGGGCGGACTTGATTATACCGCTAGTCACAAAATTTGGGTCTCACTAATAAGCGTCACGAAGTGACAAGAAACAAGTGTCAATAAGTGTCACGAACATATTTTGCTGATTATGTTTATTATTTATTATTGATTTACATATACTTTTTATATACTAATATTCATTCTTTAATGATGCTATGAAGGACTTTTGAAAGAGACTACAGATAGATCTGTGCTGAGCTCGCATTTTAGGCTAAGCCTATTTTCATATTAGCGAGCACAACTCGCGACGCGCAAAGCTCGTCGCGAACGAAGTGAGCTCTACGGTAGAGAATATGATATAAGGAAAAGTAACATACAACGACATATACTTTCAGTAGAAATCGCTCTGACCAATTTTCTTCCCTTTTTTTCCCGGAAGTTGGCAGAACTGATCTGCGTTTTTCACAAAATTTGGGTCTCACTAATGAGCGTCACGAAGTGACAAGAAACAAGTGTCAATAAGTGTCAAGAACATATTTTGCTGATTATTTTTATTATTTATTATTGATTTACATATACCTTTTATAAACTGATATTCCTTCTTTAATGATGCTGTGAAGGAGTTTTTAAGAGACTACAGATAGGTCTGTGCTGTGCTCGCATTTAGGCTTAGCCTATTTTCATATTATTTTCATGGAAAATATACGACTCGAATTATATCCTGAAATTTTAAAGAACAAAGATTTGTTTCCTTTATACATTTTGCATGTTGTACCTTAAACGGCTTTGTTACGCTAAGACACCTCTGCAACAAATGATTTTCTTTCCACAATATGTCTCACGGAATAATAAAAGAAAATTAAGTACAAAGGAATTCCCGCCGTTTTAATTATTCCTCTAACTCTTTTCATGGATCACATAGTTCGCGCTCTTTTCAACCCTGCATTAAGTTTCCCTATCTCATTGTTGTTTGGTATATGTATGAAATATAAACTCTTGTTGCAAACGGTATATAATAGTATTGTTTTATCATTATAGATGAAGTTTGTTATGGGCCGAGTTTGTTATTGGCCGACTTCGTAATGGGCAGAGTTGTCCCGGAATCGACTTGATATGCCTCAGCAAACAGTTTAAACTCAGAACCTGACGCTGCAGAACCGCATCAACCAAACCTTAACTCCTAACCCTACTTGTCCTATAATTAGATTAGAAATGTGTCAATATGACAAAGATTCCCCCGTCTAGGGCCATCCTCACCCACACTCAGGCATTTTGCAAAAAAACGAAGTTGAAAAAAGGGCCATAACTCTCATATTAATTGGGTGATTTTACCCTAAATTGAACTTGACCTACATTTTATGATAATATACCTGTGTATAAAATATAAATCCAATACACCAATCTTTTTTAAAAAAAAAATCGAAAGGAAAACATTTTTTGAAGGTGAAAAGGGGTCATAACTCGCATAATAATGGGTTGATTTTACCCTAAATCGAACGTGACCTCTATTTTATGATTATATACCTGTGTATTAAATATGAATCCAATACACTAATGTTTTCAAAAGAATTTCAAACGGAAACTATTTTTCAACATTGAAAAAGGGCCGTAACTCCAAAAATAATTAGTGGATTTTACCCTAAATCGAACCCGACCTATATTTTATAATTATATAATGTGTATAAAATATGAATCCAATTCACTAATCTTTATAAAAGTTTCGGAACGGAAACCATTTTTCAAAGTTGAAAAAGGACCATAACTCCCAAAATAATTAGTGGATTTTACCCTTAATCGAACCTGACCTACATTTTATGATTATATACCTGTGTATAAAATTTGAATCCAATACACTGATGTTTTCAAAAGATATTGAACGGAAACCATTTTTCGACGTTGAAAAAGGGCCGTAACTCTAAAAATAATTGGTGGATTTTACCCTAAATCGAACTTGACCTATATTTTATAATTATATGCTCGTGTATAAAATATGAATCCAATTCACTAACCTTTATAAAAGTTACGGAACGGAAACCGTTTTTCAAAGTTGAAAAAGGGCCATAAGTCCCAAAATAATTGGTGGCTTTACCCTAAATCGAACTTGACCTACATTTTATGATTTTATACCTGTGTATAAAATTTCAATCCAATACACCAATCTTTTCAAAAGATATTGCACGGAAACCATTTGTGTTACGTACGGGACGGACGGGACGGATGGACGGGACAGACGTACGTACGGACAGCGGTGATACTATATGCCCCACCACTGAAAATGGCGGGAACATAAAAAACGTCTATTTCACTACCTGTTGCCAGGTCTACAGTAAAACTGTTGGATGAGTAGCAAACAGCGTAGACCCTGATCAGACGCCGCGTTCTGCGGCGTCTGATCTGGATCTACACTGTCTGCTCAGGCCTGTATGTTTGAATAATTCGGCTGAATACGGCATGTGACAATTTTATGAAATGTACAGTTTTATATGGAAATGTACACAATTTATGTGGAAATGTACACAGTTTATACAGTTTATCATTACGAAAACACGCATATTCAAACATACTGAAAATTTTACCACCAAAAAATGAAAATTTTCAGATAAAAATTCAGATTTTTTTTGTTATTTCTGCTCAAAACATAGATTGTGGGTACCCGTTAGAACCGCCTCGCCGAAGCGGTTCTAACGAGTACCCACAATCTATGTTTTGAGCAGAAATAAGAAAACTAATGTATACCCCTGTAAACCCCAGTTTTACTATATAAAAGTGGGGTTTAAGGGGGTCAAAATTATATAGGTATGTTTTCGTGATGTGCTTTAAGCATATGCATTTTAAACAAAACATGATTAACAGAGCAAATCCGTGAGAATTGGACTATCATATTTAAACGAACAGCGGAAGCCAAAAATCAAATCTTTGTATCCGTACAATAAGGTCAGGATCATCCCTGTCGATTATATTCTACAGTATCCGGTGAATTTGTAAACAGTCAGCGAAGACCTTGATAAAACTGCGCGGATGGACAGGCTGATCTGGGATTTCGCTGTTCGCACGATATTTGGCCCCTTTTCTCAGTGCATTGTTTGTCGGTGATTGCCCTTCGATAATGAACAAACATCTTGTATTGCAATACATTCGAAAGACCAGCGGAGTCAGCGCATTACGCTTCAAAATCTTATTGCAATATATATGAAAGGCCAGCCGAGTCATCATATATATATATATATATATATATATATATATATATATATATATATATATATATATATATATATATATATATATATATATAGTGTGTGCACAAATACGAACAGTGACGGCCGCGATCAGATTGCGCGGACGCGCAGTCTGATCGCAGCCTTCGCTGTTATGCAGATGTGCTTCAAATACCTTTTTTACCTGCCGCTGTCCAAGGGAATTTGAAGGTAGACAAGTTAAAATAAGTCACACATCATAAGTGTAAATACTTCACGTCACACTTCCGTGGTAATATGGAATGCTGACTTTTTAAAGTTCACACTTATTTTTTCGGTTTGGAAATACGCAGTAAGGATTATTGAAGCATCAATAAAAGCGTGAAACGTTAATACCCGCAACTATCGTCAGGTGGGCAGATAATTCTGACAAAAATTGACGAAATTTGCCCATTAGCAATCCCAAAACCAAATCTCCACAATAACAAAGAACAAACCAAGTTTTGTGAAAATCCACTGGTATTTACTCAGTTGTCGTCCGGAAACTAAAATACGGACGGACGGACGGACGACAGGCGCTCGTACGACAGACAAATGGACGAACAAACGGACAGACACAACGTGAAACCACACGGTAGTGGCAGGGTATAAAAAGAGGAATTAAATTTTACACTTCTGAAGAGTGAAGTTCGAAGGTGAAAACGGCAGCAACAAACAAACAAACAAAAAAAGCGCTGCGTGAAATGAAATGTGTTGTCGCCACTGGTCCACATGTTCACTATATCGTATATACCCTTTGATACTGACTATTGAATTCAGAGAAAAACGCAACCTGAAACCTGCGAACAATATGAAATCCTATCTGATTACGATACTGATTGGCTGAAACAAAAGATACAATTTGTTTTTAGATCACCCATCTGCCTCATACATGTTAGTATATATATCATCACACGCATGACCAGGCAGAAACTCGCACCAACCTGGCCTGCGCACTCTAGTCAGTGACATGCCCGTCACCATTTGCATACAAAGCAGTCAGAAACTGTACGCCTGGCATGACAGCAAACGCCTATTTAGACAGCACAAAGTTGAGAGGCAGACTCATATGCTTTTATATTTGCACAAATTGGAAATTAACTCATTTATAGGGTGGCATCCCATAAAAGGGAAACAGATTCAGATCAGACGCCGTATGCTGTGGCGTCTGATCAGAATCTACATTGTTTGCATTAAATACAGGAATTTCTATAAAAACATGGTAATAATGAAAACCAACCGGACATCCCTTCTATTGGAAAAGGACCTGTCCAAAGAGTTGAGGTAGGACAGTCCACTAGGCATAAATGGGTTAATGATCTGTGCGTTCTTGTCAGGGACATACCCATCGTTATTTGTATATTGTACGTCTTGCAGGCAGCAAACGTACGGACAGACAGCCTGTAGTGGACGGACAGACTGACATGTTTGAAGTGTTTGCACAAATTTGAAATTAAGACATTTTTTCGCTGGTCTTAGCATATATCGAATATACAGTCAACTCTCGTTATCTCGAACTCGCTTATCTCGAATAACCGCTTATCTCGAAGTGAAAATGGGGTCCCTGTTTTCACGCAGAGATCTACCAACTGGCAACAAAATATTGTGGAAAAAAGAGGAGCAATTTCTCCTCTTTTTCCACAATATTTTTAATATATCTCTAACTTGGGAGCCAAATTAAAGATTCATTCTGTTAAAGGTGGTTGTTCGATTAATTGTTTTCCTCAGGTCCGAAAATCTGATATGTCGAAGTACGGATATCTCGAAGTGTTTCATAGTCCTTTGGATTTCGAGATAACGAGTCGACTGTATGTATAAGACGAGGTATAACCTTGCCTTCTCAAGACAATAACTGGCTAAATGCATAAAAGAGCATTGCAACGAAGAGCAGATCAGTCGGTGCTGCCGCGCCTTCTCTTTCATAAGAAAACGCGATAGTATCCGGCTTACCTGACAGGCAGAAAGTGAGGGCCCTGATAAGGATTTCCCGAGGTGCAGGGCCATCTAAGCTTTCGATATTCGCGATTATTTTAATCGCCTTTTTGCTTGGTATGCCAATATGAATAACAAATAAACTTCAAGGTAAGAAAATGTATGTTCGGGCGTGTGCACCTATATGAGACACAGATCAGCCTGCTTCTAGCCATTTAAAGGTACTTGCAAATATCTGACCAGAATGTGTGCATCTTAGCACCATGTACTGTCTTTATCCTAAACGTTCAAACAGACAGGTCCGAGTATAAATTATAGACCATAGTTCTAGATAAGAGTAGGTATCAAGTAAATATTTTTTCTTATTTCTCCACGAAAACATATGTTGTGGGTACTCGTTAGAAGTGCCAAGAATGAGAACCAACAACATATGTTTGTGCGGTCACACCCATTTTTATAAGTAGGTGTACCACTCGTAATAGACTGGCAAACAGTATAGGTCCTGAGGAGACGGCTCGTTACAAACCGTCTCATATGGATCTACACTGAACCAGATCTGGATCTACACTGTTTCTAAAAGTTTCTGTTGGTCTACTGGGCTGATAGGCTTGAAGCACTATTCAAAGCCATCTTCTATTCCATGTTTCTCAATACTTTAACCATTAAAGCGCAAAGCTAAATTGCAGCTGACGACAGTCTATTTTTTTTCAGAGACAATAAGGCTCGCTATTTCATGTGAATTGTCTGCCTAGCAGACGATCCACGCGAAACATCAGGCCTTATTTTCTCGGATAAATATTTTCAAATGATTGTCTGGTGTAATTTTGATTGGCGCTTTAAGGGTGAAATGATTCTTACATCTGGTTCCAACGGAGCCCATCGTGAGAACATCTGCCTTACAGTGGACTTGTTAAGGAGGAGTATCTGATGATAATTCTGGGATAATTTTCTCCAGTTCTCCATAAAACATATGTTGTGTGTACTCATTAGAAGCGCCTTGACGAGGCGCTTCTAATGAGTACCACAATATATGTTTTTATGGAGAAATTAGAAGAAAAAAAACTATCCCATAATTATCCCCAAATACTCGACCCTAGAAACTCCTCCTGACTATGACGCATGCTCACAGCGAAGTTATAAAAAAAAAAACCCTGACTTGTCGCGCAATCTTAAAGCGCCTTCACTCACCACTACATTTTAGTGTCCACATATTCAGTAAGCAAACAACCGGAAGTTCCTGGGTAACACGAATGCAAAGCGGGCGTCTCATTAGGCCTTGTCAATGCCAGTGAACAGGCTGATCTGGACCTTCATTGTCCGAATATTCGATATATTTAGCACGTCTTTGGTTCATCAGCAAAATAAAATCTTTGATCCCTACAGGAGCTTTGGTCCAGACTTTGTCTTTCTTCAAGACATCGCATTTGCGTTGAATGTCAATTCTGTCCTGTGTATTATCTGAAATCGACAAATGAATCATCGTTTATACAAAGTTGGAATCTCTCAACAAGATACGCAACTGCATTTCCAGTAAACAAAGGACGATGCGACAGCGCCGGGGCCATGTTCAAATGACGTTAAATCATCTGATGACACTCTGTGACATTTTCTAATTTTCACAGAAAATAAGGCATACATTTCATTCAAATTGTTACCAATCATGATCTGAATGAAAAAACAAAACAGAACAAATATGATTTTCTGTGAAAAGTGGAAAAGGTTTTTAATGTTTTAATTTTTTTTTTTTTTTTTTTTTTTGCTTTTATTTATGATCAACAGTTTTATGTTCAGAAACTGTTTAATGTACTTGCGCAGTCACACTGTCCTTTTTTCGGTGGATCCTTCAATAAACCAAATATTTCTGAGGTTTAAACACAGCCATAAAGAAAAATGCTTCGTTTTATTCACAATTGGGGTAAACCCACTGATTCATCACATTATGTAGTGAAAATGTGACCGGGGCAGGGAAAATTCGGAGAAAGGGATCAGAATTTCTTAGGCTGTTTACGTGAAGGGTTCGCATATCCCCGATATTTCTTATTTGCCCTGTTCCTTAGTACAGCAAACCATTACGAAAACACGCCTATTCAACTATACTGAAAATTTTACCACCGAAAAATGAAAACTTTCAGATAAAAAAATTCTGATATTTTTCATATTTCTACACAAAACATAGATTGTGGGTACTCGTTAGAACCGCCTCCACGAGGCGGTTCTAACAAGTACCCACAATCTATGTTTTGAGCAGAAATAAGAAAAATAATTTACACCCCTGTAAACCCCAGTTTTACTATATAAAAGTGGGGTTAAAGGTGGTCAAAATTATATAGGCATGTTTTCGTGATGCGACGTTGCTTGTCAGAAGTCGTGTATGTCGTTCGATAAACACTAATTATTATGCGACAAATATACCAAACACGGGTCAAAGACACCTTAATTACTTACTATGATCGTAAATCAGTCTATATGTGTCGTCACAACTTTACACAATCGTTATAAACGCTTTGCGTGCAGGGAAATATAATCAATCCTCATGAGATAATATACATGAAATGTCAACTCTATTTTCTGGGAAAAATAAGAAAATAATACTTCAAAATGTCGTCTGCTGATATTTTACCCAGCACGCAGAGCGCTAAGGTAAACGGACATACTTCCAGGAGAGTTAACTACCAAATATTTATTTTGTGTCCCTTCCTGAAATGGGTCGGCTCAACAAGGAAAGCATTTGCTAGCAGTAAGAACAAATTTACTTTTACAGTAATCAAAAAAGAAAGAGTTTGCTTCTATCTGAATATGACAGTAGGCCCCTTTTTCACGTTGAAAGCAGTAGCCGTCACACAAACAATCAAAGCACTGACAGCACTGGTGGGTCAACTGTCTCTAAAGTAGGCCGAGAAAATGGTCGTGAACGGGGACTTAAGCTTGTTTCATTTAATCCTTAATTTCCTGTAGTTTAGGCAAACATGCAGACCTGATCAGACGCCGCGTTCTGCGGCGTCTGATCTGGATGCACTGTTCGCCAATGTCCCAGCACTAAGTCCAGTCCAGGTATTACAATAGAGTTCGGTTCGGAGACAACAGGTTTTGGGTTTCATATATGAACATTTGGTTAGTCCCTCTAACGCGCGGTTTGATTTCATTGGTCAATGCTAATCATGTGGATAACAGCCTTCAGAAAATTTTGATGTATGGCATATTCTGGCTCGATTGTAAACAACAGACCCAAAAATACAACCTTCAACGAAATGACTGAAGATGCGTCATGCGGCATTTCTTTGCCGCTTGCAATGTTTGTCACTGCAAAACGTGTATACAAAACTTAAAAAAAAATATTTTCTTATTTTCTTAATGCTATGTATGCAGGGGCAAAAGCCTACCTCATCAGTATGGCGACATGCACCTAGCTGCGATTGTATCATTTAATCGGCCTTATGTCAAAATCATGAAGAGTGCATAATGTAGTGAAAAAAAAAAAAAAAAAAAAATAGACATTATAAATAGCAAACATATGTCCATTTTGGTACTGTCTTTCACCAAAAAAATGCAAACTCCACATCACGAAAACATACCTATATAATTTTGACCCCCTTAAACCCCACTTTTATATAGTAAAACTGGGGTTCACAGGGGTATACATTATTTTTCTTATTTCTGCTCAAAAACATAGATTGTGGGTACTCGTTAGAACCGCCTCATCGAGGCGGGTCTAACGAGTACCCACAATCTATGTTTTGAGCAGAAATATGAAAAATATCAGAATTTTTTATCTGAAAATTTTCATTTCTTGGTGGTAAAATTTTCAGTATATTTGAATAGGCATGTTTTCGTAATGATACACATTCTAGTCATTGTAGATACTGCAACCAATTACGCTTAACTCATATATGCCAAGCATCCCATAAAATGGACATTGGCAAATAGTGTAGACCTACATCAAACGCCACAGAACGCGGCATCTGATCAGGGTCTATATTGTTTGCTGTTAGTTAGGAAATTTCTACAAAAAAATTATAATAAAAAAATAACCAGACACCCCTTGTATAGGCAGTAGATCTGTCCAAAGAATTGAGGTAGAAAAGTCCACTCGGCATAAATGGGTTACTGATTAGCATTATTGAATATCAACATGGATGATCGAAGTGTCTGAATATCCCTTACGATTCAGAAGCCCGATTCTTTTCGAAAGACAGACAGTCCGCAAGTTAATATTCTGAATTTCTGAAAACCCTAGTTAATTCAGCAAAATTCCGAAAGATATGTTTCTGGCCATAATACGTTTTTTTCATCATCGTTATGACGTAGGTTGTAGGGGACGGTATGGGCGCGGTATGGTGGAGTAAGATTGAATAGCATTAGCGCTATTGTCCTTGTTCTTCTAATTAATTCTTTGGGACAAGAATGCCACCATTTCAACACTGTTACCATTAAGCTTTAACACCTTCTACTGCTGCAACAAGGTTAAATTACACTTGGTCCTCTTTATAAGACGGTTCATTATAAGACGGTTCAAACAGAAGACGATTTGAAGGTGGATCCAAAAGGTACTGTATCCAAACAAAAAATGTTTAGATTATATAGAAACATTACCATAATCTATACATTTTTTTTTGATACAACATGGTTGTTTAGCTTATACGGTTTTCGCTTTGGATCCCAGCAACAGTGTTATAGAGAGGTTTTATCGTATTTGTTTTCTGGCATATTTTCTATTTCCAAAATTGCATGAATGATTTCCCAGATAAAGTGTGACCCTAGAAAATATAAATGCATGTTTGCAGGTTGTAACCAGCTGAGCCAAACAACACGAAACCAACATAAACTGCTAGGTAACAGAGTGAAATGTTTGATTGATAGGATAGAGAATAACATAAAGAACGAAACATATCAATCAGCATTCCGACAATATCAGTGATATTCATGTGTTGCACTCGAGTGACACAATATTGAGATGGAGTGAACCACGATCTGGTTTATAAAAATGGAGCAAATAGTCAATTCACTACGAAACATCCGAGTCAGTACGGAAATGAACGATTGATTTCCGAAGCCAAATCCATGATAAAAAAATTTAACCAATCAAATGCTGGCGAATATAAGCTGGTCGTGCTATTGCCCGTGAATCTTCAATAAAACAGGAACAGAAAACAGGAATTCAGATTGATAAAGTGCCATCTAACTCCATTGTTATGCAAACAACGGTATTGATGTGCATTTCCACCGTCTGTCATGGACGTACGGAAAGTTTTTAAGCAACTGTTAATCCGAGCTGGGAAGGCGGGCAAAAATTTAAACTGGCGTGTGTCTCTGTTTTCCGCCAACAGATGATTGGTCATGCCATCGAAATCCACGTGACTTAATTCCGTTCGGATTTGGAGAATTACGGAACTGTAATGAAACTGGCTGAAGTAAAGGCTCTGCTTATATACCCTTCAAAATACCGAATATACATTAAGTATTCGGACACATTTAGCTACCGTAATGACACTAAGTACTGGGACACAAAGGCCTAAGCAAACAGTGTTGACCCAGAGCAGACGCCGCAGAACACGTCTGATCAGCGTCTACACAGTTTTCCACACATACTACATTTTAGACACATCAATAGATAGTAGAATAGACTATTTCAAATTTTAGAAGTTTGGTTAAGTAGATAAGGTGTCCCTATACTAAGGGTAAATGAGGTACTTCCTGTACATATCCTACTATAGGAACTGGCAATGCTTGATAAGTGGCAAACAGGATAGACCTTGATCAGACGCCGCGTTGAGCGGCGTCTGATCTAGGTCTATATTGTTTACTCAGGCATGTCTGTCCGAATATATAGGGAATATACGGTAAGGTTTTACGATTCATATTTTTAAGACACAATGACAACAGTTAACAATAGGAGACAGTGCCAGCAGTGCGACCGACGTTATGTACCAAAAGATCAATTGCTATATGTCGTCATGCATTTTTACAGAAACTGAGTCTGTGATGTCAACGAAGGGGTTGGGTAGGAGCTAATTATTTTTAGGGTAACGGTAACCCCGTTTGAAAAGGGATTCATGCATTAGAGAAATAAAGTCTGCTTAGTGGTAAACATTTTGTTTGTTTGAAATCTTGTTTAACGACACGTCAAACATTGTGAGTAATTTTGTGTCGTCTCCAAGAGAAAGGGGGGTGATTGAAAAGCTAGCCTAGTACAGGAAAGAAAAGAGAGAATTAGGGATGGGTGAAGGAAAAGGCGAACTAGATTGCAGAAAAAGAAGAAATACTAACATACCCCTTTCCCCATCTACTACAAGTACAGCAGGACCTTGTCAACATCCTACCACCCTAGGTCAACCTTTGAACTTTCAACTTAGAGTGTCCCATCTTTAATAGGAATCAGTAAACTGATCTTGTCCGATATTATACTGAAACACCGACTTGCAAGTAAACACCCTCTAAATATTTTCCGCACGCATGTAAACATTTAATACTGAGCTCCAGATAAAACTCTTTTTTTTCAACCAAAATATATGGATTTTTTTTTTCAACAAAAAAATATGGATATTTGTCAGCGAAGTGAAATTAGCAGTAATTACTTTTTTAATGTAAGGGTCACTCTTGTAGAGGCCAACGGGTCGAGGTCTCATTTAGACCTGTCGACCTTTTGCATTATGGAATTTAGCCGATTTAGCCAAAATTTGCATGTAAAGAACCTAAGACTATTCCGCATTAAACCCAGTTTTAACAATTATTGTGTGTTGAGCGTAGACAAAGCTTTTTGGGAAAGCTAATACTTGTCAGACTGTATGGGTATGCTGAGCTGTGTTTGCGCAGGGCGTACATATCCTATGATAGTTTCTTATATTAAGGTTACATTTCTGCAGCAACTGTATTTACTCTAGATATTCGGACATCTTATCTTCTTACAATAATACTTGTCCTAAAATGTGAACAATAAAATATATAAATTTTGCCCTTGGAAATATCGAACATCTAAAACGACCGGAAATCTGAGTTTCGGTTCCACTGAGACTCTTCGTGGAACATATTTATACCTGTTGATGTTTCTATCAGTCTGTCAGTTGCTCGATAAGCCAGGGACAGATAAGGAAGACCGTTACCCGAACGCTGCGATCTGTTGCGTCTGATCTGGGTCTATACTATTTGCTCAGGCCTGTCTGAGATTAGAGTCGCTGTATTTAGTTTACCCTAAATATTGGGACACCTTATCTTCTTACCATATTTTCCCTAAATTCTGAACAAGTCTTATTTGCTATTTGCTGATGTGTTCAAAAGCTCCCGGACTACCCAGCTAGCATTCTACATAAATCTACAGCGGGCCGTTATCGGCCCGTCAGCTAGCCTGACGGGCCGATAACGGTCCGCTGTAGATTTATGTAGAATGCTTACTGGATAGTGGCAAGCAGTGCAGATCCTGATCAGACGCCGCTCCACGCGGGTCTGCACTGTCTGCTATGGCCTGTCTGTCCGAATACTTAGGGTAAATACGGTAGGTATGTTAAATTTTACCTTAATATAAAGTGAAATCTCCCTCCAGCTCATCTGTGTGACCCCTCGATTTAGTCATTGCTTCGTTTAGTTCATACGCTGTCGGCGGAGGTTTAGACTCTCTTCTATTTTCTTCAACTATGCTTCTTGAAAAGTTCCTTTCATTCATGAATTGATTTTCATCCCGTCTGAAGTCACGTGGGGGATAAAACTCATATCCACCAGTGGCGGGTCGTTGCCTGCTTACTGGAATCTCCGAGTGATAGCCCGCGTAACTGTCCGTGGAAATGTCACTCGCCATGTTGTAACGTTCGTACAGCCGTCGGTCCCTGTGCTTCCTTGATTTGGGTTTCTTCACCTTTTTGCTTTTCTTGCCCCTTCTATGTGGGGACTTCGAGGCATATCTCGCTTGTGGGGGCACTGACCTTGATCTTCCATGCGGGTTATACATCGTAAATGGGGCATAGCCGCCGTGACGTGGTGGATAAACGTAATAATCGTATGGCGCTGGAGGCATTCGTTCGATTCCTATATAAATAGGATCTGGAGTGTATGCTGAATGCCTGGTAGGGGTTCTTTCTCCATCCAAATTTCTTATTTCGTACTCTTCACGCCGGCTCATTCTTTTTCCTTTAATTCGTTTTTCATAGTCGGTGGGTGGGGAACGCGGTCGGTCATGTGAACTGTTGCTAGACGTGTCGGCATCACCATTAGGAATACGTTTTGGTTCAGTTACACCAGGCACTTGCTCTTTGGGACTCTTTGATCTTGACCCGTGCGACCCAGTAGGAGTCACTGACCTGGACTTACTACCAGATGACCTTGAGCCTGGTTTACGTCGTCTTATGAATACAGGCGTTGCGTACATTGGTGGTGGAGGTGGTCCCGGTCGTGGGGGCACCATAACGGGCATTGGTCGTAGTCTTGGAGGAGGTGGTGAGAAAAAACGAGGCCGCATTGGCATTAGGGGTGGTGGTGGTGGTGGTGGTCCCACAATTATTGGTCTCGGTGGTGGCGGACCACGGCGAACAAATACTGGTGGCGGTGGTCCCACATGTACTGGTCCACCATTTACTATGTGTCGTGGTGGTGGCGGTCCGCCGTTTACTATGTGGCGTGTTGGTGGCGGGACTGACGGAACGGGTACCGGCTCTAATGGTGGTTCTGTGTCACCTCTAAGCTTGGTAATGTTGTATTTTCTCACTTCTGTCTTATCGCTGCTGTAGAAGTAGCCTTGCTGTGACACAGGCTCGAAAAACTCGGGACCTGCAGCTACATTTGTTCCGACTGGTTCGCCCGGAATCAAACGCATTGCGGGACCATTAACTACCCCGTTAACAGGCGGTCTGTCTACTGATGATGTGCGATTTAACACCGGGGACCCCTCAGAGCCCTCCTTAACACTTTCCCTAAAGCTGTCCCTAAAGCTCATACGTGCCTCCTGCGTGGTATCTCCATACGAACTGAAACCTCTCACTGGACGACGGGTCACTGTTGACCTTGAGGTTGTGCCCTGACTTTTCAATCTCTCGCCGGCAGTTGCGGCAGCTTTCACCAACGCCAGCGCATCCCTAGGAGATCCGCATATGAATCCATGGCACTCTAAGACTTTCAGTCCCTGTGAACGCCTAGTGATAGCCGTAAATATTGCTGGGCGGGTGGAATCGGCAGTTTTGGCGAGCGGATCATTCAGGGACACAAACTTGGGTAATTTCTCGCCCGTGGCCCCGTTCACTGTTTCCACACATCGGACGGCAGCACAAAGCGTGAGGGAGGATATAGGAAACTGAATCACAGTATCTGATTGGCTCAAATATATTAACTGAAGGTCATGACCAGTGACTGTCAATTCAGCATCTATACCTTCTATATTGGCCTCACTGTCTACAGGGTACCTCTCTCGAAGAGGCAGCTGGATCGCCTCGAGGCCAGCTGACGTTTCTAAAGGCACTGCACTTCCAATATACAACACACGACACTTATAGAAAACGTTACTTTCACTTACGACCCCCATAATAATTCCAGTGTCACAAACTATCCAGGTACACGTATGTTGTAAATCCGTTTAATTTGTGAACGTACGGTCCTAAACTTCCTCAATACAGGTGCAGTACATGACACACAATCTGCTTTTCAACTAGCGCATTGTTCAAGTGACAATATACACGACCCTCTCCGAAAATGTCACTTTATACACTGAAAAATAACACCCAACTACCAGAGCGTGTACATTGAAACGGCACAATCTGTGCGAAAAATACTATCAAAAATCTTTAATATCCATTTGTATTCGGGGAATATCGCGCTGCAGATAGTCATTCATCTGAAAATCCCACATTCGCTCAAGTATGTCGTTAAACGCCGTAAGTAATTTGCCTTCAAAGACATAAATACTGATCGACCCGTCAAGGATTATTGTGTTAATAGAACCATGTATTTAGCCATGCGCAAACACACCTATTGAAAACCGGTTTTGTTGAATGTAGCTGTGAAATTATGTACTGTTTCTTTAAATAATCGGAGGCCTCCAGGGGAAATTCAGCCATAAATATAACCAACTGAAACCGTAAAATTCCCTGCATGTGACTAAAAATGCTTGTTGTTTTTAGCGAGTACAACAATATGTCTATTTTTATCCCCTTTCCGGTCAATAGCTTAGATCAAAACATTATTATTGATGAATGATCGGATTTGACAGCTCCTGGAAGCACCACGTGATGTTTTTATTTACCTGAGAAATTTACCTGTGACGGAACCTCTCATTAATCATGCATGATTGTCTGTCAGCAATATTTAGGTGAGAAGTCGGAATTTGAGTGAGGTTACACGTCAAAAAAAAAAAAAAAAAATGCCCGAAATCTATATTTGTTTAGAGAAATATTAATTTATTCAAACAATATATTTGATATATTTATTCGTCTAAATGAATTATAAATTTGTTATTCCCTCCTTACGCTTAGCACCTGGGTTAAATTTCATCATTCCACGGAAAACAGGTTTTGGCATTTCATGCAAATTGTCTCCGTTTCGGGAGACAATTTGTATCCCAGAAAACAATTTTCGACATTTCATGCAAATTGTTTCCAATGCAAAACCTGTGTTCTTGATAAAAAAAAAATAAGAAAAATATTATAAAATGTTGCCGCTGAATTAGCCTAGAGAGTGGTAACGGTTAAGAGAATAATTCAACGAATGATAAATATATATTTAAAAAACAAATTTATGTATATTTTATTCGTTTGTTCAAAATATTAATTCTTTATTTGAACAGCTATGTTAATATGATAATATTATTCGTTAAAGAATATGATATTTCGAAATAGTGAATCGTTTAAACGAAGAATTATTTAACCGTTAGGCAGTGGCTAGAGTGCCGGCACTCTAGACTCAGAGGCTAGAGTGCCCGGCACTCTAGGCTCGGTAGCTAAAGTGCCGGTACCGGCACTCTAGCCATTCCCACGTGCCAGGCTAGAGTGTCGGTAATATAATACTTAATAGCTATAATCCGCCAGATAGCATCATACTTAGGACAACCTTTTATCTGATGTATTCTTGGTCCGGGATTGGCAGTTTTCTTTGTTGTGGAAGATTCTTGAAAAGTTCTCTATTCGTTTCGTGGTTGTGGTGCTCGTCGAAGGATTTGATTTCGAGGAACTGTCCATCAGCTGATGCCCTGGCGGTAAACGTGAGCTTGACACCCAGTTTTGAAAGTACTGCAAACCAGACATATATTTATAGGTATATAAAGCAATGTACATATCATGTAAAACTGTCATTTTAGAACGGAAACGGTCAAAACATATAAATTGATGTGCTATACATGCCGTAGATAAACCTTCCGACAAATAACATTTTTAAGGTTCCTCTGTACAGTTTATCTCTTTTTGATGGCGAACAACATGCATGATGTTTCTACTTCTTAGCATGTGATAAGACCCTATATCTTTCGACTTGCAAAGACTTAATAACATCATACGTGTTGTTCTCTCCCGACCCCCGCCTCTTCCCACAAAAAAAAAAAAAAAAAAAACGAAGTCCGGCCTTCTATTGTAATGGCAAACTGTACAGAGGAACCTTAATATCATTTAAGAAATTGAATAAGCCTCTGCTCTTATTTAAATTAATAAAAATAAAATAAGGAAAAAATGCCGCTTCAGGTATCCAACAACACTTGGAAGTGATATTTTCTCCGCATAAATAATGTCATACCGACATTGACAGGAATGTTTACCAACATAACAAAGAGTTCTGGTAAAGACACTCTGTTTGTGAAAAAAATCTAAGCATATCCTGTTGGAATTGAAATAATTATTCCCTCAACTGCCAACATATCTGATATTATTCCATCACGTGTTGCTGACGTTTCAAACTACCCATTACGCAATCGAGACAATTTTTCAAATATATACAACCGCACAGAAACTACCCGCAGATCTTGCATTCCGTCTTCTGTAAGTCACTGGAATAGCATTCGCGCTAATATTAGAGAAGCAGAAACTTACTTATCTTTTCGTAAAATACTCAAAGACGAAGTCTTATACAATGCAAATGTCCCTTCATACTTATTGAAAGGTCAGAGAAAGCTGTCAGTGCTACACGCAAGAATCCGCAACAGTTGTAGTGATTTAAAGTCTGACTTGTTTCAAAATCATCTAACAGATGACAAGAAGTGCACTTGTGGCTATGACAATGAAAATGCCCTTCATTACTTTTTTGAATGTAATAATTACACTCATCAAAGAATAATAATGTTTCAGCAAACCAGACACTTTCATCCACTCAGTTTAAATGCAGTCTTGGTCGGGAAAACTTCTCTCTCGGACGAGGATAACTTTGTTCTTTTTCAGGCAATTCAACAATATATTAAAGATTCCATGCGATTCGAATAATTCCGCAGAAGACAGTCCACACTCATACACTGTTTGAATTCTGGAGGACGGCCGACACTGAATCTATCTATCTATCTATCTATCTATCTATCTATCTATCTATCTATCTATCTATCTATCTATCTAGTTAGAAAATAACTATGTATTCTAATAGCTATATCTATATGTTTGCCATGCTGTAATTGTTTATATGTTGTAGGGGGCGGGCTGTAACTAATGTTGTTAGAACTTGTAGCCCAACCCCATTGCTATTTGAGGCAATAAAATATCTTTAAACTAAAACTGCCAATTATTAATAGTTGTATTTCTGAATAGCTTATAACGGGCTGCCCATGGGGAAGGGCTGTGGGGTCGTTATTTTTATTTCAGGGTAAGACCATTAAGCATATATGCCCACTTAACTGTTTCAGGGCTGGCGCACACAATTGTTCAGCCCGGATGCCTGGAATAATTTTCTTATAGCCTGCAATGTACCAACCTCATGAAAAATATTAAGCAATATTGAGCGTATTTTTCGTTTTTTTTTTTTTTTTGTTATATTAAATGGAGTGTTGTATACCAAAATGGAAGGGAGAAAACTCTTTCTGGTGAATTTTCTATCTGATTGTTATAAGGGTACATTCTTAAAGGGAGAATTTGCAAAGTCTCTCGATCCGTTACCTACAGCCCGGACAAATATGTCCAAAGAAACGGTCGCCCTGCTGTTCGTGGGTAAAAGCGAGAGCATATGAATATTCATATGGCTGAAAATAAAATAAAAAATAAATAAAATAAAAGAAAAATAGACAATCAGCTATATGTCAAAGTTCCTGAAATATGCGCCAGAAAGAGCTGGTGGAGGTGGAAGAAAAGGAAAGAACTGAATCTGATGTCATTTATCTCGATTCTAGGTGGCAGATGATGGAAATAACAAAGAATTAATATACTACCGGCACTCTAGCCAGCCCTATTAGACTTGGCTAGAGTGCCGGTACTGGCACCCTAACCGTTACCACTACATGTATCTGTGCTAAAGTTCAGCAGATGACAAACTCATGGTATTTTTATTTGTTTTTTCTTCAGAAGAAAGGCTTTGACATTTAATGAAATGAAATGTAAAAAAAAAAAACAACAAAAAAAAAAAAAAAAAACAAAACAAAAAAACAACAACTATTTTTTGAAATAGAAAAGAAAATAGTTTAAAATGTCGGCTGCTGATTTTTTCATCCAGATTGCTAAGCGTTAAACTAAATATATATCAATTCGATAAACAAATCTATCTAATTCGTCCATCAATGAAATACGAATTCAATAAAAGCTGTCGCAGGATAGCGTAGCTCGCCTGAATCACGCTTTGCCTCTAAAAACTTTACAAAAAACATTAAACCTCAAAGTCGTTCATGTGGTTCGGGATGGTATAGCATAGAACTTCAGATCCGTATCTGATCACAGGCAACTCTGAACTGTACTTCCATCCAGCGGTTCAGGAAATATAGCCTTTTAAAATTTTTAAAGGCTCCATATTCCGCAAAAACAGACATTTTTATCCATTAAAGGTTTAATAATTGATATACAGTATTAATACTATCATAAAATATGGCATCTGACAGCCTGTAAAATTTCACTTAGTCACTTGTTTTTGAATTGGATCAAAAATGAAACTATTTTTTAGCGTATCTGCAGAGATACGATAAAACAAAACAAACTAAAAGAAATTCATTTCAAGAACGAGAGACTTACTGAAATTTTACAGTCTGTCAGGTGCCACATTTTATGATTGTATTAATACTATGTATCAATTTATTAAACCTTTCTTGGATAATAAAATGTCTTTTTTTGAGGAATATGGAGCCTTTAACCAAAAGCTTTAACCAATGTCGACGCTAACGCCGTGGTGACTGCTATAGCTCTACCTGCAGTTTCGTACAGACGAATTAAAAACGGAACATTAACCCTTAAAACGCCAAGAAAACCTGCATCAAAAAATGTTGTCTGTTTATGTCGTCTGCTGAATATTCTTGCAAACTTTTCAAACCTACTATATGCATACAGGCAAACAGTGTGGACCCAGATCAGACTGCAGGAGCAGTATGATCTGGGTTCACACTGTTTGCAAAAATGACTTTTAAATTCACACGCATATGACACAGCAGACGACAATTGTTGTGATTGGCGTTTTAAGGGTTAATTCGTTATTGCGAATAATAGTTTTGTGAAGTTCTGAATTGATGAAAGTCGAGAGTGCATTTAAGAATAGGGCGCAGGAGGAACACAATACTTAAACGTTGAGTTTCGGACTAGCCCGCCGGATTGCGCATGCACAGCTTAGCGAGCGCCGGGAGCGTAGTAGGTTTAGTACTTGTCCTGTATTCTAGAGGGGCGAGAATTTGACTCCCGCTTAGAATGGAAGTCTACTCATATTCAAGGTTGTGCGGTCTTTTCTTGTACGGATTTTTTTTTATATATATAATACTTCTGCTTTATCGTCGTAATGACTGTAATACTTTTGAGAAGAGGTTAAACACACACACACACACACACACACACACACACACACACACACACACACACACACACACACACACATAGTTTTTGAGGACCTTAATGTAACTTTCGCATGTTCGCTGCATTGGTCGACACCATTACGAAAATACCTATTCAAATATATTGAAAATTTTACAACCAAAAACCTATGTTTTTGAGCAGAAATAAGAAAAAATAATGTACATCCCTGTAAACCCCACTTTTACTATATGAAAGTGGGGTTTAAGGGGGTCAAAATTATATAAGCGTGTTTTCGTGATGCAAATTTAAGGGGACTCGATGCACCGGGTAGATTTGTCGCCATTGTTACAAGGGAGATAACTCAGTGACTTCCTATTTGCTTACCTCGGCACCAAGTCCATTCTGAAAAGAAGCCGACTCTCATAGGGAGGATTTTTTTTTTACCTTGTCAACTTGAAGAAGGGAGCAAAGGCGGCTCACCTTAATATCGAATTAACGTAGTTCGCAGAATCCGACAGGTCCTGGACTGTATACGCACAGGTGAGAAGCATCGGAATGACGCATCTCGCAGTGAAGTATCGAAAAACAAAATAATCTTGCATAGGTCAAAAGTAAAAAAAAAAAATAAATAAATAAAAAAAAATAAAAAAAAAAAATAAAAAAATAAAATAAAATAAATAAATAGAATAAAATAAAATAAAGAATTCCGCAGTTCCTGGACTGTAAACGCATAGGTGAGAAGCAACGAAATAACGTATCTCGCAGTGAAGTTCTGAGAAGACGAAAATAATCTTGCATAGATTAAAAGTAAGAATAAATAAATAAATAAATAATCCCGTCAGGTCCTGGGCGGCGAATATCCAGATCCGACAAGGCTGAAGGCTTATCACCTTAACATCGAATTAACGTAGCTCGCAGAATCCGTCAGGGCCTGAACTGTATACGCATAGGTGAGAAGCATCGAAATAACGCATCTCGTAGTGAAGTATCGAAAAAAGAAAATAATCTTGCATAGGTGAAAAGTATAAAAAATAAAGAATCCCGTCAGATCCTGTACTGTATATGCATAGGTGAGAAGCATCGAAATAACGAATCTTGCAGTGAAGTTCCGAGAAAACGAAAGTAATCTTGCACAGGTTAAAAGTAATCCCGCAGGTCCTGGACTGTATATGCATAGGTGAAAAGCATCGAAATAACGTATCTTGCATTGGTATCTTGAATGCATAGGTAAAAGAGCATCGAAATGTTATTTCTTGCAGTGATTTGAAGGCATAGGTGAAAAGCATCAAAATAATGTATCCCGGTTTCTGGCCTGAATGCATATTAGGGAGGATAAAAAAGTTCTCGGATTTTAGGGTACCAAGAGCAGAAATTGTGCCATTACTTCTCAGTATAATCTCCCATGCCTCGATGCACTTTCTCCAACGCTGTTCCAGTTTGCTTATTCTTTCAAAATAGAAGACTTCTTCCTGATCCCCGAGGTACTTATCAACAGCATCTATGACGTCTTCATTGCTTCTAAAACTCCTACCATGAAGGTCATTTTTTTCAGATTTGGGAACAGATAGAAGAGCTAAATGTGGAGAATACGGGGGATGAGGAAGGGCCTCGAAACTGCATTTAGTCGCAGCAGCCATAGCAACTTGAGAGGTGTAGGCTGGTGACTTCTTGCAAGAGCAGAACACCTCGAATCTACTCTCCTCTTCTTTTCATAACAAACTCCTGAGGCGGTCTCCTTAGTTCTTCGGCTTAAAATGCATCCTTTCTTCAAGATAATCCACCATGATAACATCCTGCCTATCACAAAACATAGAGGCCATCACCTGCTTTACCGAAGAAACTCTCTTAAATTTCTAAGGAGGTGGGAAGCCAGGATGCTTCCATTGCATAATATGCTTTTTGGCCTCAGGATCAAAGTGATGGACCTAAGTTTCATCTTGGGTCACAGGTCGACGTATAAATTCCTCAGAATCATCTTCATAGAGAGACAGGAGGTATTTAGAGATATCAAGCCTGCTCTTCTTCTGATCTTTGATCAACATTCTCGGTACCTATGTAGCTGAGACCTTTGACATCCCTAAGATAAGGGTCAAAGACTCAACTGCCCCAAATCTTAATGCCTATTTGTTTAACTACATTACGCAGGCTTCTTCTCCGGTTGATCAGACTGTGCACAAGCTTAACGTTTTCGTCTGTAGTAGCCTCTATAGGGCGTCCAGACCATTTATAATAATTAACGCTCTCCCTAACTCTCCTAAATTCAGCAGCACATTACTCCACCGTGCTGTAAGAAAGAGATTCAGACGCAAGGGTTTTAATCAAGTCATGAATTTCTTTCGTGGACACGCCCTTCTTACAAAAGTGCTATATAGAGTTTGTTTGTTTTGATCGATTACGTTGAAATAATTCACTAGTGTTCTGAGGCTTGCGCGTAAAAAACGAGTGAGCGAAGCGAACGAGTTTTTTTACACAAAAGCCTTAGAACACGCGTGGATTATTTCTCCGTAATCGATAAGAACAAACAAATTAACTGTTTATTACATTTTCATTCATGTTTTACCTTTGAATTTTCAGATTCGGTCGTTATGATTTCCTACCAAAATAGTTCCAGTCAGTGCATGAATTTCAGGAGGCGTGGTTTAGTTTGAAAATCAGTCGCCATCTTGTTTTCACTTTAATGCAAAAATCATCCTGTGCTTGAAATATACAGACACAAAAATGTCACAGAAGTTGAACTGGATTATCAAGAAAATCATACTTTATATTTGCGTTGCAGGTCTTTCCTCAAAAACGCCAATTGGACGTGAAAATTACAGTCTGATTTCCATAATTTTATCAAAATTTTCGCGAAACGTCAACTATTATTATTGTTGTGACCAACAACGTCAGCAACGTCGCCTAGCAATTATGACGTCAAAACGTTCGAAATGAAATAATTCACTCGGTGAATTATCGATTATAATTCACTGAGAAATCTCAGTAAATCACTGCTGAAAATGTAAAAAAAATAGAGTTTATTCATTCTCCTATTTTAAATATGGGATTTATAAACCGAGAGAGGTAAAAAAATCCGATAAAGAAACAAGTGCACGAGTTTCTTTATCGGATTTTTTTTACCTCCCGAGGTTTATGAATCCCATATTTAAAATAGGAGAAATGAATAAACTGTATATTACATGCATTTCGCCGCAATAGAGTACACCATTTAAGAGGCTTTTGTGGCAAGTCTAGTCTGCCAGTTTGTTTACGCTGTCATTTCCATTTTGGGTCGGCGTAGTAATAAATAAAATATTTAGGATAGCTTTTGTTTTTTATCTAAATGATATTGACAGCAGGGTCAAAATCTAGGCTGTTCATATGTTACAAAAAAAAAGTAGTTCCGGTTAAAGAGATTTATTTCCCCGGCTAAGAGGAAATATTTCTTCTTAGAAAACAAGGAAAATACCAGTTTTATGTCTGGTAGAAATCATGGTATTTCTTGGTTATGCATGTAATATATTGCTCTAAATTCAACTTTGTTCATTTTTTTAGTTTTACACATACTTCCCCTTTTTTGCAGCGAATTCCTACTGAAACCAATAGCTTTGAAATGTTATTCTTTCTATCAAAGATATTGAATTGAATAAGATAAATTTATCAACTAATTGGGGGTTCATTTCAATTTATTCATTCTAAGTGTATCGGGCCGAGAACGTCTTGATCGTACCCCGTAGTTGAAAATGATGGGACTCAGACCACATGACCGAATTTTCATCGCCACTTCTGGTTTCGACAGACGAAATGCTCCCACGTCGACACTGTCAATAGCGTTTTAGTGTTTAAGCTGAATAGATACAGTTTCAGGTGAGTTTAACTCTGTCGAACTGATTTTGTCCCTTCTGAAAAGGGATCTACTCTTAAAGGAAAGAATTTGAAGAAGTGTGAAAATTATAGCAAAATGTACGTTATTAACCCTTCTCTTGCTGAACACGACATGCCCTGTCTTAGTAAACAGTGTAGATTCAGATCAGTTGAAGATGCCAACTGATCTGGATCTGCACTGTTTGTCATTAAACATGTGATTTCTATCATATTTCCGGATCAAGTAATCTGACTGACTGGAAATTAGAAGTGGGCGTAGCATCTTAATTTATTCAGCAAGGAAAGGGTTAACAAATCTATGTCTAGTGAACTCTTTTACCACTCTCTTTGGACATGTTCATTTCCAGTTTAAAGGTTTTCTGATTTGTTTTTAACATTATCACTTATTAATAGCTATTTCTATACTTAATGCAAACGGTGAAGACATTGATCAGACGCCGCGTTCTGCTCAATGTTTGCCATTGGGATAGCACGTGATTTTCGATTTTCAACGGGTTCTGTTATGATGTTGCCTGTTGGCCTGGGCCATTGCTAACACAGTAAGCATTCTACATAAATCTACAGCGGGCCGTCATCGGCCCGTCAGGGTAGCTGACGGGCCGATAACGGCCCGCTGTAGATTTATAAAGAATGCTAGCTGGGTAATTAATCCCTTCAGGTCTTCACGTGGGAGTTTCATTTATGTTGCAAGGTTGGTGTACAAATGAGTTTTATCTCGAGAAAACAAAACCTTCGTGCCTGGCACAACTGCTCATCTCATCCTGAACATCAGCGCATACTGAGCGGGACTTGGCTATTACGAGCGTATTTGATAAAGTCAGCAATATATAATGCCTATATTAGCGGACAACGAAGGTCCTGATCAGACTGTGCTCAGGCAAAAGCTGATACAGGTATAAGCTGCCTTTGTATTCTAAAAGGAATGAGCCGCGCATACACACACCAAAAGTGAAAATACCTCGAGTCGAAGGTTTTTCTGGGCCATACTAGCTAGTTATGGCCAATTTGGCATCATCAGTGACCCTCTTATAAATTTGCAAAATCCCGGAACACAAACTACAATTTAGTGAAGTACTGGAGGACGTTTTATGGCGCCACACGGCACAAATACCAGCTGTAGTGAAGATATCTGTATATTCCAAAGAGACGTTTTTCTTATGACCGCGTTACAAATGTAACCTGACACATTTTCATGTCAATTACATGTTTATGACAAGAAGAGATGTATCTAAGGTAATCTACACGCGATCACATGTCATAAAACTTTCGGAGGCCCCCTGTAGGAAAATTAACAAGCGCTCGCGAGAAATAAATCGGCCTGCACCTACGCAGCCTGTTCAAGCTCTTTATGAGCCTTGGCCTTCACCTGTATAGCCTGTTCCTAACTCTACATGAGCCAGCATTATATATTCACCCACACTGGAAAACAAAGAACTTGAACATTGGCGCCGATATACTTCTTTTGTAAGCACACGAAATAAGTGTACTCTAAAATCTGTACATGAGGAAATATATATATATATATATATATATATATATATATATATATATATATATATATATATATATATATATATATATATATATATATATATATATATATATGAAGATGATGGAGTGAAGAAGATTCTGATTCTGTTTCTTATTCTAATGATAAACTGATATCATTGATCATATAAATGTACTATTAATAAACAAAATCATCTTCTAGATTATTTCCGATATTATATACTTCAAATACCCTCAGTAAGCATTCTACATAAATATAAAAAGCGGGCCGTTATCGGCCCGTCAGGGTAGCTGACGGGCCGATAACGGTCCGCTGTAGAATATGTAGGATGCTAGCTGGGTTAATTCTTCTTACACAGCTTTAAATAAGATGAATATGAATTTATTTTTCTGATTTCTCCACAAAAACATATGTTGTGAGTACTCATTAGAAGCACCTCACAGAGGCGCTTCTAAAGAGTATCACAAAAGATGTTTTTTCTTTTTGGGTGGAAAAGTGTCTGCTTCTGCAAGTCGCTCTAATGAATACCCAGAAGATATGTTTTTGTGTATAGATTTCAGAAGAAAATCATTTTAGTTTTTTACATTTACGTATCAAGAGGTATGACTAAGAAATGTACATTTTTGCAATGTTCTGTCATTTTGCTGTTTGTATAAAATTCACTCTTTGTAACACTAAACTATCATATTTCATTTTATAGGGGTATATTGAGAAACTGTGGGTTAAATTCAAAGTGTCATATTTTTCGTAATTTTAATAACACCTGGCAAGCAACACATCGATGAAATTTTGCAGTTAGAGTGTGACCTTGGTATATAGTCATGTATAAAACAGTGTGAAAATAACCCTTTCATCCGGGCCGGGGATCGAAACTGGTTCTTTGGACTCAACGTCAAAGTATATGTACAAGGTCGCTTTCAAACACGGCTCGTACTTGAAGGCAATACTAAAAGATTCGCTTTTACTTATAGATATGGGTGAGGCAAATGTGTTGTGTATCTTACGTCACCGGGGCGTCCAACTGAGATTGGCTTACAGTTTGAAAAGGCCTGCTATCCTTGCAGCAGGCAAGGGTAGAGGGAGAATGTTTTTATTTCTTTTGTTTCTTCGTTTTAATTCATTTTCCTCTTTCTCCTCTGTCCCTCTCTTTTATCTCCTCTACTATCTCTTCTATTGCTGTTCTATGGAGACGACACAAAATGACCCACAATGGTTGACATGTCGTTAAACCCCAACACAATCAATCATTTTCACCCATAGATATGCATAACCGCTGCTTTTGACTCCATTGGTATACCATATATACGCCGGCCTCGGTGGTTCCGTTGGATGCGCGTCCGACTGGTGATCAGGAGGTTGCCGCGGGTTTGACCCCCGCTGGGTCGGCAACATTCTTTCGTGGAGGTTGATCATGAAATATTTTCTACGGTTATTCTCTTCCTTCCGCTGATTCAAGAAGGGCAATTGTCTGTTTCTGGCGAAAGAATGTGCACAATACTGGTTAACGCTTAGAGGACTAAGCCTGCCCAGTAAAAGTGTGGTTAGGCAGACTGACCGCGCTTGACATGACCACATTGGGTTGACAAGGCAGTAAAACCTCAACACAAATAAACAAACAAACACCATATATATAGTTTATCGAAACGCAGCACTACATATATCGTAACATTTTCATTTCGCAAACTTCTAAATTTCAACCCCATTAGAATCGTGACAAGAATTCCGCATTGGGCAAAGTCACTGGAGCGTGAAATCTAGGTCAAGGGCACAGGGTCATGTGGGTGCTTGGACTATGGAAGGTTTGACACTAACAGCTATCACCACTACAGACAAATACACTTTAATGCTAGACTCGACGTAAAATCATGACAAAGTCACTCGAGAGCGATATCTAGGTCAAGGGCACCTGGCCATACTGTGTGCTTAAAGAGTGTCCAGGACAATTACTATGCAAGGCTTAACACTTGCAGCTATCTCCGCTTCACAGAAACATAGATCTTAATAAATAAAACAAAACTTACAGCGCCAATGCGTAACCACTCATTTTCTACCCTTACCGTGGAGATTTCTCAACAATGTTGCATTGACAACCAAAATATCAATAACACAAATAATCATATGTATCTATCGTGTGTGCGTGATGATATGCTGAACTTCTAGCAAAAAGCACAATTAAATAAAGGACAATAAACGACACGAATTTCCACGTGTTTTCTGTGGATTTTGGTACACTTTCAGCACGCGAAAAATAATTCAGCCAATATGCGTGAAGTAGGTGATCTGAGATTTACTCCACAGACTCCGATATCAATGGTCGGTTGAATGTAATTCCCCAGTTTAAATATAATATCCTCAAAACATTTATATCGCTCATGAAACACAGAAAATGCAGTTTGTTTTCTTCTGTTTTTTCTTTTTTTTTTTTTTGAGTCATCGAATGCCTAACCGATGTTGCTCTAATTGTTTTACGTTCTTAACCGATGGTTACGTATTCATTCGTTTGGTATGCGTGTACATCCCCCACCCCAAAAATGACTCTAAATTGAAACTCGTCCCTGAATTTCTAGGGCCAATAATCACATGAAATGAGACTCAAAGATTTCTAATATACAGTCGAACCTCAATAGCTCAAACACCGATGACTCGTTTACCTTGGCTAATTCGAACTCGTTCTTGAGTCCGATAGGCCAAGAAAAAGAATATTTTGGGATATTTTTTTTTTAAAGAAAATAATCTTATTTTATCGCAAAAAGTATGTTAAGGTACTCATTAGAATCGCCTCATCGAGGCGATTCTAATGAATACACTCAACATACCATTAGAAGATCAAAAAAGACTTCTCTAAATTATCACCATTTGCTTGCTGACTTGGCGTCATGAGTAACCCTCAGCGGCTCAATCTACCGATATACCGACTAAATTTTCATGGTCCAAAAGATGTTCGAGTCATTGAGGTTTTACTGTATACATGTACATGTAGGTTATCGTCGGTGGGCACAAGATGTGATAGGGTAAAACTATCCACATCGTCCGAGCCGGGGATCGAATACGGTTAAGTGTTATTTACCCCTACTCCAGGACTATATACATTTAAAATGCACAAAAAGAAAATAACGGCTTGAAGACACTTTCATGAATCTTTTTTTTTTGGACGTTTAGAGGACTTAAGGGCGTCCCTTGAGACCAGTATCTATCAACCTGGGACACGTGTATCATGGCGATATCTGCATGATAAAAAATGTCAGATAAAATCAATAGCATGAAGCCATACACTTAAAGCTTTGCACGAGGATATTATAGACAGAATATCAAAACCCTACGCTTTGTGAAATCGGCCATATGTACTACCAGAAAAAAGTATTGCAACTTTTTATTGTTTTTTCCGATTATTTAGTACCGTATTTACCCTAAGTACTGGGACACCATAACTTCTTACCATACTTGTCCTAAAATTTTGAAAGAAAGTCTATTTTACTACCTGTTGCTGGATGAGTAGCAAACAGTGTAGACCCAGATCAGACGCCACGTTTTGTGGCGTCTGATCTGGGTCTACACTGTTTGCGCAGGCCTGTCTATATCAATATTTAGGGTTATTACGGTAATAAATGATGGTAAGGAACTTTGCTGTATACACTTCATCAGAGTATTCATATCTGGGGGGTGTGGGGGAGGGTGCGCGGGGGTGGGGTGGGGGGAGTAAGACAAAATGGATACCTGCTTATAAATTGCATGTTCGCACCGTTGATAGCACCCGACAAGATAAAACCTAACAAATGATACACAAATGAATCGTTTCTTTCCATTCTTAAAAGCCTGAAACTGCAGAACGAAAAGTTATAAAGATTAAACAATATCACAAAGAAAATGCTGCCTACAAAATACCTGGGTGGGTGGTTATCAGTGTTCAGACTGTCCTCAAAATGTCAATATTTGTTTTGCGCTGGCCCCATTTTCCAACATGCCGATTATGGCGGGCGCGTACTTCGACAGGAATGCTCCTTCCATGCATATTGCATCTGATTACAATGAGAACGGTGTGCTGAAAGCATGACATTATCAGCACGTGGAAGAAGCGACCGGACACTGACAGTGCACGAGATTGCGCAGATTTCTGCAGTGATTTGTTTGTACGGTGACCCTTACATTTAGATTATGTATCTACGGTCGATTTCTCAAACTGCTAACAAAGGGGCGAAAGGGCAATTTTTGAGCAGGTACCCCTTCAAATCTTCCTGAACTTCGGTAGCTGCTCGCAACAAAAAATTCATGTGCCTCATTCTTAAGCTGTGAATGCTGTGTATAGAACTGTATAAAGCAAAATCCCTTACTTTCATTTATTACCAAAGTCTCTGTAAAACAAATGTTGCAAACCTTTTAACCTTTAGTATATGAGCCAGTGGACTACAAACCGAACAATAAGACCTGTGTGATCAGCACAGACTAAGATAAGCCTATACATCCAACCAGAATGGCAAGAGTTCTTGTTTATCCCTCATTGGATAGCGGGTGATTGTAGAAGGCACATGCAATCAGCGAAGACTCTGATCAGACTGCGCGGATGCGCAGGCTGATCTGAGTTCTCGCTGGTCTCATCAGTCTTATGGTAGGTTTTGTCGTGCGCTGGTTCATATATAAAAATCGAACTTTACTTGACATAACTGCTTTCAAGGGACAAGGCTTTGCGTAAGACTACTTTTAAAGACCATCCAATGATGGCAAGTTGCCGTGGCAATATATGATAATTGATACATGGCAACGGCTGTTTCAGTCAGGTACTCAGGTGAACGAGTGGTGGCCCGTTCACCTCTTGTTTTAATAGCCGCTTTTTGTTCAGCAATCACATACATAATACATTCATACAAATGCAAACGAACGTAACTGGAACACAGGAAATACTTCAATTATTTAGCGCATCGTTAATGTTCACTGAAGAGGAAAAGGGAAGTAAAAGTTCTAATTATAGAATAACACAAAGGAAATGCACATCTGATGACATAAAATACACCTTTCTTCCCTTTTCCTAATTACGTTGACAAATCTCAGTACACTATATTCCTCTTAGCTTTATATAAGTGTTTTGCTTTCAGCTAAAACATATGCCGTTTTCTCGTTTCTCGTTTTCTCGTTTCTCATTTTGTCCAGGAAATATATGTTGTGGTATTCATTAGAAGCGCCTCGCAATGGGTACCTACAACATATGCTTTTTTTTTTATTTTGTAAAGCGCTTCTAACAAAAATCCGCAACAAATGTTTTTGTGGAGAACTGAGAAATGTATTTGTCTGGATTACTCTCTTATCTGGGACCATTTAAACCATGTCATTTTCACAATATAATATGGGAAATAAAAGTTTAGGTTATTAAGATATTTGAAAAGCCGGTTTAAAAGCTGCACAGTTCTTATCCCCCTTACCGCCCCTCCCCCATCCCCCACACCCCTTTAACGTTGAGCATTCTTGCCAAAAAGAAAATCCATCCTACCCCTATAACGTAAGGCCTTGTATTAAGGCTGGCTAATCAGAGCTGAAAAGACAATCGATAATCAGTCCTGCCATTGTGATCAATAATCGATTAGTAATCACTGAAGATTTGGTCATAATTTTACCTGTCTGAGCATGACTTTTACCATATGTTTTTTCTTTATCGTGTGTATTTGGTCAGACAGGCCTGAGCAAACAGTGTAGACCAAGATGAGACGCCGCAAACACGGCGTCTCATCAGGGTCTACTCTGTTTGCCACTAATCCAGCTATTTAAGACAGAACTGTAGGGAGTAAATTGTATTTGTTTAAATTTTAGATAAAGTATGGTAAGGAGTTGAGGTGTCTGCATACTAATGCAACAGACACGGGAATCAAATGATCGATTATTAGCAAATCTGTAATGATAATAATTGTTTTGGGATTTATCGATCAATTAATCGATTATCCGATTAATTATGCCAGCCCTACCTTGTATACCCCTGTTTTCACTATATATTGTAGGGAAACGTAGATACAAATTTCATAACTTGTTAACCTTGTATCGACACTTTTTGTTATTATCCCAGTAGAGCCACAACATCGAACCAACGTCATATATAGTTGCATCGACTTTGCTGCGAAGTTGTTTCAGCATTGTGTACCAAAATTTACACCGACTTTGATACGAAGTTGATGCCAAGTTTTGTGCCAAGCCTTACATAGTCATAGAAAAGACATTTTTCAGCTTTGTGTACCAAAACGATGCATACGACGTTGTTAACAATATCCATTGACTGGGATAATGTTTTGCAATTCCACTGCCTCATTGCCTCTATAACCAAGAAAACATAGGACGTCGCAACAATGTGATGTGGTTGCGATGACGTCAAAACGACGTTATTGCAACGCTGTGTGTTTTTCCATTCCTTGAGTCTACCTATTACTCTATTGTCCCCATGTATCTTTAATGAGCTGAGCATGTCAGTATCTAAGGGACAAAACACTACTGCTAGAAAGTTGATAAAGCTGTTGGAGTTGTCGTACTTGATTTTGCAGTGCATCGAATCAATGACAAGCCGGGGTAAAATTTTCCAAGAAGATCGCATATCTGCCAAGCAATGACTCATATCAGCCTGAACAAATGCGCAGGCTGATCAGGATCATTGCTTTGCGCTCTATTGGTAGCCAAAACTGCAAGGTTTCTTTAGACGGACGACATAGTTTCTGCTTAGAATGTGTGGCTGCGTAGGCTGATCCGAGTTTTCACTAGGCGCACAAGCAACTTGATTTCAACAAGCAACTTCATTCCCCGTGGAGCCCCATTTTTATTTAGATACTTAGTGCAGCTTAAGGTTAATAACTATAATTGTAACGACGATTTAAAATTGACATGATCACGAAATTGTTAAATAGTATAGAATTATTGCAGATATGGGATACAGATTCAAATAAGTCCCAGACTTTTTTCTGGATCCCTTTTGTATAATGTGTGTATCATGAGTTTCATATTTCTATATATCTGTACATGTTATACAAATGAAATAAAGTTTAAACCAACTTGATTTTATAGGAAATGCTGTGCCCCGGCTTAATTTCATTGTCTGAACGGTTCGTGTAAGTAGTCCGTCCTCACACGTCACCAACGAGCCGATGTTTGAAACGAACATGCATGCCACCAACGAGCCGACGTTTGATACGAACATGCATGCCTCGTTTAAATCCTTTCACACCTGTGCATCTGAAGTAGACTATTCCGTCTTTGAATATGGATGCATCCAGTATTGCAATAAGAATGTCAGAAACTTAATTATCGCTAGAATGGCAAATAGTGTAGATCCAGATGAGACGGCTCACGATGAGCCGTCTCATCTGGATATACACTGTTTGCAAATGATTGTGTTTTATTCTACATGGCTGAAAGGGTGATTTTCTGTTTGCTTTCCTGCGCTTCAATCCCCTTCTCAAACGGGGTTTACTCTAAAATGAACAAATTTGAACCCTTTCAGAAGGGATGCAAAAACTATCCTGAGCAGTCCGACCAGAGCCTTCTCTGTTTGTTTGAAGAGTCATTGGATACGATAAAATATATCAAGGAAGTTCAGGACCTGTTAGACTGCACATGCGCAGAATGGTGAGAAAGTGCACACTCCTCTAACATTAAGAGTTATTTCCTTTGAAAGTACATCAATTCAATTGTTATTTAATCGCGCCGGTCTCTCATATGGGAGCGTGTTCGATTACCTGTTACATTAAAAATTTATTAAAGTTTAGTATACCCTTGTCCCATCTCTAAGTAAACATGAACATAAATTCGCGCCGGTACTTAGACGTTTACGTCTAAATATTTCGCCTTGTGAGCTTCGTAATACACCAAAATTCTATTTGTAAGGACTTTGCTCTCTTACCTTGGTTCTGTTGGCTCTCGCACCACAGAGCTTGGAAACCAGGGCAAACATCTTTGATGGGATTGGATACACTTTAATGGGATGTTAACCTTTCGAAACTGTCTTCTTTCTGAAAAATGCCTGCTCTAAAAGGAAAGAGTTTGCTCCTTTTTGGAGCTAATTCTTCCATTCAGAAGGGACTTTGTGCAGAAACGCAAACAGGAAGTCACATACACTGTCTCCCTTGTACAAATGCGTATATCCAGTACCCCTGCATGTAGACCAAACATACACCTTTGCAAACAGTGTAGATCCAGATGAGACGGCTCAAACGAGCCGAGCCGTCTCATCTAAATCTATACTGTTTGCCTTTCCGTTTTTTTTTTTTTTGTTTTTTTTTTTTTCAATTTTTTTTTTTTGAATAACACCCGCATTTGCAGCATTGGATACGTCCGAATTCAAAAATAGAAGAATCCACTCATTCAGTCAGAAACTCGGGGATGAGAGGGGTGAAAAGTTTACGGATTAAGTACGCCCCTCTACAAAACATAGAACCTACACCTTATAGGAAACGACACGGGGGCCCAGTGGTGCGGGCAATATCTAGACTGAATCAGACTATAGCCGTCCAGATTGTATGTTCGTTGGGTAATTTATAATAGAAAATGTCAAATATTTTCCGCATATTTTGAAAAGAAAATAGTTCCTCATTATACAGAAAATTGGACAGAGATCAGATTTCGAGGTCTAATTTTACGTAAACAGCCTCATTGTCGCTAACATACAAACAAATGATTTGTTAATTCAAATGTTTTGCTATGCAATAATATGTTAGATTGCGTCATTTTAAATGCTTATTACATGTAAATCTCCATGACTCGTTTGCCGTGGCTGATGCGAACTCGTTTTTGAGTCTCTAGGAAATTCTTCCGATAGCCGAAGCAAATGTTTAGGGATATTTAAGGGAAATTGTCTTATTTAATATGAAAATGCATAATTTGTGTCAGTGAGGCGATTGTAATGAGCAAACTCAACGTAGCATTATTTGATAGAAGATCAAAAAGACATCCCTAAATTATTCCCATTTGCCTCCATTACGAAAACACGCCTATTCAAATACACTGAAAATTTTACCACTAAAAAATGAAAATTTTCAGATAAAAAATCTTAATATTTTTCTTATTTCTGCTCAAAACATAGATTGTGGGTACTCGTTAAAACCGCCTCGACGAAGCGGTTCTAACGAGTACCACAATATATGTTTTGAGCAGAAATAAGAAAAATAAAGTATACACTGTAAACCCCAGTTTTACTATATAAAAGTGGGGTTTAAGGGGGTCAAAATTATATAGGTATGCTTTCGTGATGTCCTTGCCTAGCGCTGGCTCGAAGTATCCATGTTTAGAACACATTCCCATGGCCCCAAAGACATTCGGGTCATTGAAGTTCGACTTTATATATCATAATTACAGCCCAACCTCAATGGCTAGAACATCTTTGGGACCATGGAAATTTATTCTAGATATGGGTAGTACGAGCCACTGAGAGTTAATCATAGTGCTATGTAGGAAACAAACGGGAATAATATACAGTCGACTCTCGTTATCTCGAACTCCAAGGGACTCTATGAAACACTTCGAGATATCCGTAGTTCGACATATCAGATTTACGGAACTGAGGAAAAAACAATTAATCGAACAACCACCTTTAACAGAATGAATACGTAATTTGACTCCTAAGTTAGAGATATATTGAAAATATTGTGGAAAAGAGGAGAAATTGCTCCTAAGGAGCAATTTCTCCTCTTTTTCACAATATTTTATTGACTGTTGGTAGACCTCTGTGTTAAAACAGGGACCAGATTATCACTTCGAGATAAGCGGTTATTCGAGATAAGCGAGTTCGAGATAACGAGAGTCGACTGTATGCATGTCTTTTCGGTCTTCTATAAAATAATATGTTGTGTGTACTCATTAGAATTGCCTCGATGAGGCAATTTTAATGACTATATTCTACATACATTTTCATGATAAAATAGGAAAAAATCCTTAAATATCCCTAAATATTTATTTTCTTGAGCTATCGGAAGAATTTTCTAGGGACCCGAAAACGAGTTCGAATACGCCACGGTAAATGAGTTATCGGTGTTCGAGTCATTGAGGTTTTACTGTGTACATTTTAAAGAAATATTTGCCACATTTGAATATTTTCATTATACAACAGTAAGGGCAACTTTCGAGAATCTGTTTGTTTTCCTGCACCAATCCCCTTCTGAAAAGGGTTCTTCTCTAAAAGGAAAAAAATATTCTTTCCTTTTAGGGCAGACCCATTTCAGAAGGTAGGTAAATATAAATTAACGCTTTTGAAAGTTCATGCATTCCCCTTAAATCTTATTCTTTTCAACGGCAACGTTTTTCGCATATAATAATCCTTTCCTTTTAGGGTGCCTTTGAAAGTGCATGGCATTCCCCTTAAATCTAATTCGTTTCAACGGCAACGTTTTTCGCATATAATAATCCTTTCCTTTTAGGGTAGATTAAGTTACCGCCTTTGAAAGTACATGACATTCCCCTTAAATCTTAATCATTTCAACGGCAACGTTTCTCGCACAGATAAAAATTGATACCATAATTGAAATTCTGAAAGGTTTGATTGAAGAACGAGACGATTACTTTTGTTAGTTCGCATAATGCTGCCAGTTGGGTCTGGGCGCATGTGAAACAGTGAAGCCCCAGGTATGACTACGTATCGCGCTTTTCGCCAATGAACTACAGTCGAATCTCAATAGCTCGAACACCGATGGTTCGTTTACCATGGCTGTCGAACTCGATTTTTAGTCCCTACGAAATTCTCTTGATAGCCATGGCAAAGAAAACAAATATTTATGGATATTTTAGGGAAATTTTCCTTTTTTTACCATGAAATATATGTTATGTGTACTCATAAGAATCGCCTCACGGAGGCGATTCTTGTGAGTACACACAATAAACCATTATTACATAGAAGATCGAAAAAACACTCCTAAATTATATCCATTTGCCTCCTGACATGGCAGTCTGATAAATCCTCAGTTGCTCGAACTACTCATGTCTCGAACAAATTCCCATAGTCACAAAAACGTTCGAGCCATTGAGGTTCGACTGTATATAGAAGCATCGGACCTTGTAACATATAGATCCCGACGAAATGTAGATTATGATCAGACTGCGCTGCAATTGAATAGCTGATCTGGACCTTCGCTGTCCTCATATGCTCAAGGAACTGTACAGTTGAGACTCTCGTTATCTCGACTTGGCCTATCTCGAATAACAGCTTATCTCGAAGTGAAAATCTGATCCCTGTTTTTAAATGGCTATCTAAGGTCAGGCAACAAAATATTGTCCCTTTTCCATACTATTTTCAATGTATCTCTATCTTGAGGAGTCAAAATACATTATTCATTTCTGAAATTTGGTTGTTCGATTTGTTCTTTCCTAAATTTTGCAAATCTGACATGCCATGATACAGCCCAGCGGGCACATGACGTTTATACAACGTCGGCTCAACGTCGATGCAACGTCATGACGTTGCATCGACGTTGTATTAGCGTCATGTGCCCGCTGGGAGATATCTTGAAGTATTTCAGAGAGCCCCTTGGACTTCGAGATAACGAGAGTCGACTATATTTGATATGGATCACAATATGAAAAGCTTTGTCCAAGGGTTTAATTCGAACTATACATGTAAAGATCAGGCTACGCACATGCGAACGGTAAGAATGATAACGGTAAAACATGATGTTTTTCTTACCTAAGCATGCGCGGTCTGGTCTGGGCATTTTGCAGTTCGCATATGTCTTCGGGCAAATGACAAGTGACAAGCAAGTGAAATTATTTTTTTTTAAATGTTATTTTACAGAATAATAAAGATAATATATTCATACATATCGTATATCAACATTTTGATAACATCAGTGTACCTGGTTATCAGTACAAAGAAATCTGAAATATAATTTGAACCAGTACGGGGAAAAGGGACTTTGTAATATATATATAAGTAGTATAGGGTGTCCCCGTAAAGCTTTAGAAAATAACAAACTTCAACCTCCAATACTACTTATATATATAAATATATATATATACGAAAAGAACATACTCAGATTAGCTTGTTTACTCGTTCTGCGGTCTCGACCCTCTTTACAGAGTATTGTGTTTCCCGCAAATATTCGGACAGACAGGCCTGAGCAAACAGTGTAGACCCAGATCAGACGCCGCAGAACGCAGCATCTGATCGGGATCTACACTATATATTTGCAACTCAATCAGCAGATTTTAGACACATCAAGTAGAAAAAGAGTTGTTTTTTTTTTTTTTTTTTTTTTGTTTTTTGTTTTTTTTTTTGAAAAAAAATATTACAAGTATGGTAAGGGTTAATGTGTCCGAAATTTTTTGGTAAACACAATACAGTCGACTCTCGTTATCTCGAATTCCAAGGGACTCTCTGAAATACTTCGAGATATCCGTACCTCGACATATCAGATTTGCAGAATTGAGGAAAAATAATTCGATTAACCACATTTAACAAATATATATGAAATTGGACTCTTGAAGTTAGAGATATTATTTTCGGAAAAGAGGAGAAAATTTCTCCTTAGGAGCAATTTCTCTTCTTTTCCACAATATTTTGTTACCTGTGTTAGATTTTCAAGTTTAGGCAGGGACCAGATATTCACTTCGAGATAAGCGGTTATTCGAGATAAGCGAATTCGAGATAACGAGAATCAACTGTAACCCAAGGGTGTAGACCACATTGGCAAACTAGAAGAGATCTTGGTACTACTCAGTTCCAGGTAGAGGTGAAGGCAGACCAGGCCTTGCACTATCTGCTTATCACAGGGCAGTGTCTTTGCAGCTCGTTCTGAAATATAGGTCTAGATCAATAAGACCCAAGTACAGTCTGCGCATTTGTGCAGCCTGATCAGGGCAGTTGCCTCGCGCATACATAATCATAGGCTGCTGATCTGATAAGTCTGCGCTCGTGAATGGCAAGGCTAATCTAAACCATTGTTGTCAGCATATGCCTAAGCATGCTGTTGGCAATGAAAGCAGATAAATACATAATGTTTTGTCTTTCCTATCTTGAAAAACGGCGTTTGGTATTTCATTCAAATTGTCTCCAAAGAAGAGATTTTGAATGAACTGTCAAGTCGCGTTTTGAAGAAAAAAAAAGAAAAGAAAACTATTCTCTCCCCTTAAAGCGCCAATCGCAAGTGCATCAGACGACATTTTAAACTTAAACTATATTTTATTCCTTTTTTCACTTTTTCAAAGAAAATAAATCTTGACATTTTATGTGAATCGTCTGCATTCATGTGATATGTCGACTTATTTTCTCTGAAAAAAAAAAGAGAAAAACCTATTTTAAACTGTCGTCTGCTACAAAATTTGCTTTTCGCCTTAAGGCTAAAATGTAGTATGCTGATATTTAAATTCAGCAGGTTAATTGTGGAAGCCTCTGTTTGTTTAGGTTCCCTTTTCCCTTGATTTGATCTGAAAAATAAATTTCAGAGGCCAACAGATGTGTGACTGTTTATTGCCCAGACATATAAATCACATCACTTTCTTTTCAAATTTTTTGTTACTTGGCAGCGAGTTTTATTGTCATCTTTTATGTGAAGAAATACACAGACATACCTGAAAGAAGATACCGTATTTACCCGATATATTGGGACATGAAAATTGGCTTTTAATCGGCTGGACCGTAACCCTTAAAGCGTCAGTCAGAACAGTAGCAGTGGGCATTCTGACATTTTTATTAGTACATACAGTTGACTCTCGTTATCACGACTTCGCTTATCTCGAATAACCGCTTATCTCGAAGTGAAAATCTGGTCCCTGCCTAAACATGAAAATCTAACAACAGGTAAAAAATATTGTGGAAAAGAGGAGAAATTGCTCTTTTCCACAATATTTTTAATATATCTCTAACTTCAAGAGTCCAATTACATATATATGTTAAAATTTAGTTGTTAAAATTATTTTTTCCTCAATTCTGCAAATCTGATATGTCGAGGTACGGATATATCGAAGTATTTCATAGCGTCCCTTGGAATTCGAGATAACGAGAATCGACTGTATTTTCGAGAGAATAAGGCTTGACATTTCAAGTGAATCCTTTCCTACGTATATTTACATAAAATGTCTTATTTTCTCTGAAATATATAATAAATATTTTAAAATGGGTTTTGCTGTGCTTTAACTCTTTAAGCGCCAAACCAAATTTGCAGCAGACGACATTCTTATTATTTTCATTTTCAGAGAAATTGTCTTGATATTTCATGTGAATCGTCTGCTTGGCATGAAATGTCAAGAGTTATTTTCGCAGCATAATAAAAAAATATCAAAATTGTCGTTTATTGCATTGTGATTGGCGTTTTAAGGATTATATACCACAAAGCTTTTAAAACCATTTGAATTATAATCAATTTTTAACATAACACTATTGTCTCCCCTGAGTTAAGATGGCCACGTAGCTTAGTTAGTAATTTACTTATTACACAATATTTTATCCCATAATGCTTTATTGTCTAGTCACCAATACTTAGCATTTTATAGCAAACTAGGGTTAGTAGAATTTCATTTAGATGTAGTATTTTCGGATTACAAGAATGTTTAAGTTGTATCAAAAGTATCTCAGCTGGTAGGCCTATTTTTATATATTTTTGTTCCCCATGCGAAGTTAATTTTTATCCATCACCAAAACACGCCTATATAATTTTGACCCCCTTAAACCCCACTTTTATATAGTAGAACTGGGGTTTACAGGGGTATACATTATTTTTCTTATTTCTGCTCAAAAACATAGATTAAGGGTACTCGTTAGAACCGCCTCGCCGAGGCGGTTCTAATGAGTACCCACAATCTATGTTTTGAGCAGAAATATGAAAAATATCAGTATTTTTTGTCTGATTTTTTCCCTTTATTTGGTTGTAAAAAAATCCATATATTTGAATAGGTGTGTTTTCGTAATGGAAAGTTCAGACAGATCTGCTATATCCTCAGGGGCGCTACGCATTCATGGGATAAATTTTAATTATATTGTGTCTACAGAAACGAAGTAATGCTTAACAAAATATCTCACAAATAGCATATATCGAAACAGGACTAATAACTATAGTCGAACCTCAATAACTCGAACACCGATGGCTCGTTTACCATGACCAATTCGAATTAGATTTTTGAGTCCCTATGAATTTATTCCGATAGCTCAGGATAACAAATAGAGAAATATTCTTATTTTATCATGAATTTAAATGTTATGTATTCATTAGAATCGCATCATCGAGGCGCTTCTAATGGGTACACTCAACATACAATTATTTTGTATTCTAACACTCCTCGCCTATATAGCCAATGGTTAAATTCAGTGATTTATTCTGCAACAAATCACTGGGCGGGAGCGCGCGACGCTATCTGGCGCCGTTCCGACGCCATTTTGACACTTTACTGATGTCAGTCTTCGTTTCCACGACGTTAGATGGTGTAATGTTTTTTCTCTCGTCAACAACGTAAGAAATGCATGTAAACGTAAGCGTTACAGTCAAAACTGTTGGCGGAATTCCTTTATACGATGGTGGAAAGTTGGAAGAATCTGAAGGATACAATTACTTTTTTGTCTTCTTTGTATGTGTTAGAATCGAAATAGATCAGCTCTTGTGCGGGATTTGTGGAGAAATAAATCACAGTTTGTCGGTCAGTTATAGGTAAATAAATCACTCGCGCTCCGCGTTCGTGATTTGATCTACTTTACAACTGACCTCCAAGGATGTTCGAGCCATTGAAGTTCGACTGTAAATGTAAGATCAGCAGTACCAAATTACATAAATGCACATACATGTATAATATATGGGGAAACGTGTGCCTTTTTTCAGACGACCGTTCCAAAGCTGCGGATAAGAGGGGCTATTTTTTTTCTTATATATTTTTCTTATTTCTCCCTAAAACAATTGTAGTGGGTAGCGCTTCTAATGAGAATCCACAACATATGTTTACGGGGAGAAACAAGAAAATATATCAACATTTTTTTTTTGAAAAAAAAAAAAAAAAAAGCGCCTTAACTGGAGTTATGCGTCCACCATTACTTTTGTGCCACTGGTTGATTGAGTTGAGGGTGTACGTCACTGTCAGCTGTCGTGAAAGTCGACGAGGACTGACACCCCTCACTGTAGTATCAGGTCCCAGAACCACAGTCGTGATTCTACTACCTGCTTGAATTAATTTATGGCGCTCGGTTTTAAAATTGCATTCTAAAAAAAAAAAGCCCGTAGATTTTACGGTAAAATACTGGCAACTGGCTGCCACCGCATTTACCGTAATTTTTATGGGCGCCTGTACAATTTTTACAGGAATTACCTCGTAGGACGGGGAAAGGGTGGGTAAGGTTGCGGTAGCTCACATCCCTATTATGCCCTACGTTACCTGTCATGACCTACTCTGTCTTGCCATGCGTGATTTTTCCTGTAAATAATCTACAGACGCCCATAAAATTTACAGTGAATGCGCTGGTAGCCATTTGCCAGTTTATTTTTTACCGTAAAATATGCAGGATTTTTTTTTTTTTTTTTTAACAATGTGGGTATTATTGCTGACTGACTGGTATTGCACATTATCACGTAATTCAGGGGGGATCAGCGGAAGGGAGAGAATGACGGTAGAAAATATTTCATGATCAAATCTCCACGAAAGAATGTTGTACTGCTATCAGAGCTGCGTAGAAATTCGTAAAACATTTAACGTTCGAAATGTCCTCATGGCTCCCAGAATATGTTGACGCTCTCCAGCCTTGGACTGGTCGAATATGCCTCGGCATCACAACTTGTGCACGTTTCTACAACTCCTATGTACCCACTTAATATCAAAATGAACACATAATACAGACAATGGTCTGACTTTATAAATGAAGTACATTGTATATGAAGCGCTCGTATGACGGGTTGTTCTACAGATACCTAATGCCCGATTCGAATCCCGACGAAAAAAAAAAAAAAAAAAATAACAAGACTGTACACGTACTTGGTAGCTCGGAACCTTTCATTTGCATCCTGTCGCCGCCTCGTCAGGACTGAAGCAAATGTGTTGAAATACAGTCGACTCTCGTTATCTCGACCTCACTTATCTCGAATAACCGCTTGTCTCGAAGTGAAATTCTGGTCCCTGTTTTAACATGGAAATCTAAGAACAGGTAACAAAATATTGTGGAAGAGAGGAGAAATTGCTCCTAAGGAGCAATTCCTAAGGAGCAATTTCTCCTCTTTTCCACAATATTTTCAATATATCTATCTTCAGGAGGCAAATTACATATTCATTTGTTAAATGTGGTTATTCGATTTATTGTTTTCCTCACTTCTGCAACTCTGATATTTCAGGGTACGGCTCTCTCGAAGTGCTTCAGAGAGTCCCTTGGAATTCGAAATAACGAGAGTCGACTGTAGTTATAAACGAACTGAGCTCCAAGAATTACAATCTTAAAGTTTTTTTCCCCAGAAAGAACACGTGATTTATCATCTTATTTATCAATGTAGGAAAGGGAAGTTACTGATTTTGCAAAGAAAGACAATTATTGCTTACCTCCCTTTACAAATCAGTAAAACCAATTAATAATTAAATAAATAACTCGCTTGCTATATGTTTTACTGTCACGTGTATAGGAACACCTATAACATTGTCTGGTGACTTGAATGTCCTGGTTTTCAGCTGTATTATGTCAAATAAAAATTTGAAACCAGTAGTCACAGGTCACCGGACAAGGTATATTTATATTTACACATATATAAACCCATGAATGTTTAGTGGCCATGACGTGAGATAGAATTCCTATTTGTTGCGTCGAAATTTCAATATTCCCCCTTGTAACATAATAGTCAGTAAACATTCTAAAAGTCCAGTTGTGCAAGCAAATAACTTATCTTCTAATATTCTTACAAAGATCATTGCACTTAATTTTTATAGTTTCACATAAAATATTAAACACATAGCTCGCTGGGTAAAACGTTCTTCAGACGATAATTTGATTGCTTACTTTTGCTAGAAAATAGGGTTTGTCATTTCATGCAACTGATCTCCTAATGAGACCATCTGCATGAAATGTCAAACCCCTTTTTCTTCAGAAAAAAAAAAAAACAACAACAAAAAAACAAAACAAAACAAAAAAAAAAAAAAAAAAACAACAAAAACAAACAAACAAGTTTCTCGTCTGCTGAATTTTCCCAGAGGATTTTTATACACTTGGTGCATTCACCACTATTTTTTTACAAGGAAGACAATTCTTCATCTTCAATTTTGTGACTTCCTTATTGATTTCCTGCACACCAAGTCCCTTCTGAAAAGAGATCCACTCTACAAGAAAAGAATTTACTCCCAGGGGTAGTAAATTCTTTCCTTTTTAGAGTAGATCCCTCGTTAGAAGGGAGGTAAAAAAGAACAGCAGGCGAAACCCGTTTCGACAGAATTGTCTCCCATGAAAGCGCGCTCCTTTCACTTAAAGTTATAGTTACAGCCTTTTACTGCGTCTCTTGCTGTATCTACGGTCGCGTTCGATTGTGCTACCCGAGCTACTGCTGTACTTTGGGTTCGATTTGTGGGTCATCTCTTCGTAGCGCATTGCGTCTTGAAGATCGTACGCTGTCGGGTAATTGTATGGCGCAGCGACGCCCGAAATCCGCTGGTCTTTGTTCATACGTCTATAAAAGGCCTTTTCGTTCAGGTACATACCGCCGGAAGGGCCATACGGTTGGGACTGAATAAAATGACTGAAGGCACCAGCTGGTGGATACCCTATTCCTGGATCGCTAGCATGACCCGTCACTTTTGGTCGATAGTCGTCTTTTCTAATTTGTATTTCTGATCGGGCATAGCCTGGAGATGCTGACCTACTTCTGACGTATGTCTGACGTAATGGCACCGGTTGTGGCGAGAGATAACGTCGCTGATAATGGGGTACCACACGTTTGGTATAAATCCTCTGTTGTGCAGGAACCACTAAAGGTTGCATGGGCGGTGGCGGCACGTTATAAACAATGGGCTGTGGCGGTGGAGGAGGCGGAGGAAAAGGTTGTTGGTAAACAATTTGTGGTGGCGGCGGCGGTGGCGGCAGTGGTGCTGGCGCCACAGGTGTCTGACGGAGGTAGTACTTTGGAGCTTCAATGACAACAGGTTGTTGTGGCGGCGGGGACTCGACAGGAAGATCCACATACACTGGTTTTTCAATGATGATTGACTTGTCAGAAGCATGGATTACTCGACCTTCGCCAGCATAGTCTTTACTTGATGATGCATCGACCTGCATCGTGGAACCACCTCTTTTCGCCGTCAGGTTAGACTTATCGAAACTGATATATATAGTGTTATCTTCTTTCTTCATGTTAAGTACGCTGGTCACATTTGTTGTTTCCTGGCTAATTCCACCCTCAGGCTGTTGCTCCACCGAAGTTTTAACAAGTAAAGCCTGGCTCGATGGTTCCCGGTATTCAGTTCCGTAACGGTTCAAACCCACATCAACATTTCGTGTTTCTTCCGTGCTGTTGTAGCCATTTTGTTGCGTCATATGAACGACTGGGATTCCGTCCTCGTATTGAATCGCGCTCCCTGCATTTTTTCCGTACATTCGTTTAAGCGCCAGATTTGCCCTTCCGGTCGTGTTAACCAGGTGAAGGGCATCCCGATTGGAGTTACAGATGAACGCATGACACTCCAAGATTTGCCTCCCTTGACTCCGCCGGACAATGGCGGAAAATACAGCAGGATGTTTAGAATCACTGGAGACAATATTCACAGGTACAAACTGTTTCGTCTTTTCACCTGTCGAACCGTTTATAGTTGTGATACATCGAACAGCTGCACATATGTTTAAGTTACGTAGCGGAAACTGTACGATCTGGCCTGTGGAAGTATATGTCATTTGAAGACAATCAGGCAACACGGCCAAAGTTGAATCTATTCCCTCCACCTGTGACAGATCTCCAGGGTAACGCTCTAGCAGCGGACGCTGCATGGCCTCCACCCCTCTGGCCGTCTGGATGGGGACAGCACTTCCAATATACAGCACCTTACACTGGTACAATACTTCGGCATTTCTGTACACAACCATTGTTATTGTCCAATATCCACTGCTTTGAAAATATTATTATTTCCCTTTTATATGCTACACAGTACAGAAAAAAAGCCTTAAAATCCAACCATTTGTATACCAGTTGAACTGATTATCATACTTTTCTGAACTCTTCAATAACATAGATTTATTTGTCACAATATGAAAGCGGTCGGTCTATAGAAAATCCAATAAACACCATTCAATGCTCTTACGAAACTGTTAGTCCTCCACTTTCCGATAGAAAATACATATAAAATCACTGATCTATTTTACGAAAATATAACAATTTCCTTCGGGTACCGCGCCCAGGTGTAAAAACTACTTTATTCACACCCGCTGATCGTAACTGAGACTGTGTGTAACATAACACGTTACAATTCGGTCATGCCTGAAGTAACAAAACACTAAATCATTGAAAATGTTTAGATAATGCGGGTGGCTGG